>JAQGAT010000192.1:0-47357 GCA_034687845.1 Pantelozetes paolii
TCCAGTGTTGAGCACATGTGTGAACTGTGGGATAATTACGATAACTACCCGTCCAATAGTGGCACTCATCACACGACAAAAATAAGAAGTGAAGTCCAAGTCATGAATACTTTAGGTCTGTTTGTGGACAGGAGTGCACTCGAGTATTGGCTGAGCCGACAGAGAGGTGACAGAGCTATGTATGAAAGGGCGGAGAATGAGGTGAAGACTATGTTCTTCAGACTCTATGACAAACTGAGAGAATGGGTTTCAGATCTGAAGCGAATGCAGAGATAAAAATAAATATAAATATAATATTGAAATAATTTTAATGTGTTATTGATTTAAAACTTATTTTTTGTAATTTGTTTAAACAATTATTAAACATATATTTAATAATTATGTAATGTACTTGATTAAAGTGATAATAATATATGAAAGGACAATTTACTCTTTATTATATGATATTATTTTGTGACTCAGATTTAATTAAAATATATTTATAATAAATTGTTTATTTTTGAAATTCTTTGAAACATTTTAATAATAAACGGAAAACTATTTCACTAATAGTGAGACAACTCTTACTTACAATTCATTTACATTTTACTTAATATTGTGTTTAGCCTTCAATAGTCGCGATCTCAGACATCACGTAATATTCTTTCTGTGTTTGAAGTTTTTATTTTTAATTTTGCAAATATTTCAATAATTAATTCAGTATTTTCTAAGAGATTGCGCATCAAATCAATATTTAGGATAAAGTATGAGAAATGCTTTAATTACTTTCAGTGCTGTAAACCCTTTGCTTAACTATTTAAATGGTATTAAATAGCCATTATTTGAAACCTTGGTAAAATGACCTTTATTTCCTAATTTTAGATAACACTTTCCATGTGATGAAATAATTTATATTAATGTTAAATGGGACTGACGCCTATTTTTTCAATGTGTAAATAATGTGTCTGGGTAAAATTGTTTTTAAAAATCTGTAATATATAAAAGAGATGTAAATTTGAGGAAAAGTACTTTAGTTAATGTTATAAGTGTTGTGAATGACTATCAACTCATTTATAGTTTTTCTCTTTACTGATGATATAAAATATTTTTCAATTCATTATCACTAAGAGATTTATTCATATTAAAACAAATGTGAACCAGATTGTTAATAAACTTCAATTTGCCAACATTCTATTTAAATTAAATAATAAATAAGCATGTAAGTATATTATTTAATGCCATTTATTTAAATTGTATTATCTTTCACAATCATAATTTTTAAAATTAAATTGAATAATTTAAAATATTCAATATATTCTATGAAAACTTAAATGATACAAAGATAAACGTACTCTTGATCATTTATTCTGTCAAGGTTATAATTATAAAAACATTTACCAGATTTCTCGATAATGCCATCGATTCCTCCGCCAACTCCTGCCACAGTAGCACAAACTGGTGTTATATCAGCCACACCTTGAGGACCGGAACATATACCAAACTGTGCGCTTAATGTAGTAAGCTTATCACTACCAGAAACATATTAAAAATGTGTTGTATGTGCGCTTAGAATATCTTAAATTGAAGGACAAATTAGACGTATATTTAAAGTAAAATGTGTTACCAGTTATATATCCACATAAAACAACTCATAGTTTAAGAGCCTGGTCTAATATAAAAAGCGTTTCCGTTAAAAATGAGTTTTATAGATGCATTACCTATAGTATCGCAGATGAAATCAGCTGTCCAATTGCTATGTGGTGACGTGGATGCAGCAATCAAGACTCAGGAAACTTTTACGGATCTTTGTCCCGGCGTTTCTCAGGTAAGGATATTTCTGAAAGCTTAATTCTTTATTTCTACAACACTATTAATAATTTAACTTGGTGGTAGTTAAAATCCGTAGTGCAAGTCATAGGAGGTGACCCTGATGGGGCAGAAGAAACACAAAGAAAATTTAATAATAACTTAATGGAGATAGGATCAATCCCAATAAGAGCTATAGTGTTATGGTTTGGGCAGGTGTGGGCTATAATGGGCGGACACTTCTGGTCATTTTGGACAGACATCTTAACGGCCAATACTATATTGAGATTCTGAACAACTTTTTATTACCATTTGGTGCTAATATCGGTGGAAAGGAATGGGTTTTACAACAGGACAACTCATCAGTGCATACCTCAAATGCAGTTAAGGAGTGGATTTCAGGCAATAACATGAAATTATTGGATTGGCCGGCGCTGTCACCCGAAGCCAATATCATTGAGAACGTTTGGGGCTATCTTGTGAGACAAGTGTATGGGAATGGGAGACAATATTCATCAACTCATGAGTTGAAACAAGAGTTATATAGAGTTTGGGAGGAAATGCCACAGAAATACATTCAAACTTTGGTCGATTCGATGCCTTCCCGTGTCTTTCAATTGATTTTAAGGAATGGACACAAAATTAATTATTAATTGTTTAGTTTTAAGTCTTTTTCATTGAATAATAAACTCTGTATTTATACAAAATGAACGGTACTTTTTGTTGCAACGCTCGCGCTTATCCAACTGTGCGGCCGAATATACATCAGGCCATTGAATCATATCCAGGGGTATTGGGACTACAATCTATCAAAGTTTCATTTGATTATCTCAAGTAATCCAGGTTATATTCAAGAAATAACAAGGTGTATTTAAGCAATCCGAACGCACTGTAACTGCTTTTGATTTAAAATTTAATTACTTTTTTTCATTAAACAAATTTTGAAATCAAAACTACATTTTCAAAAGTTTTAAAAATTATTTAAACTCAAAATAAATTCATTTAAATTCAAACAAATGATTGAATTATTTGACAATTAATTTATTTTTAAATAATTTTTTATATAAAATAAAACATTCAACACATTTAGCAAATGAGTCTATTTTTGTTTACATTTTTACCTTGATGAAATAATTACATATCTATTTATTGTAATAATTTTCTGTTAATATTCAATATTCAATAATATTTGTGAAACAATATTTTACTTTAATTTTATGACACAATAATAAAACTATTATTAGTTTTTGACTGAAATTCTTGAAATCTTATTCAAAAGATAAGAATATATTGAAAACAAAATTTAAATTTCTTTTTATTTTCAAAAAATAAATTCATTTTCTTTACCTGAAGTGAAATTTTCAAACGAAAAGTCAAACTCATTATTATCTGTCTTCTCATTGATTGATATCATTATTACATAGCTTTGCAAACATTAAAGAATTGTTTGATAAGCACTGTATGAAAGACAAACATTGAATAACTGTTGATTAGCATTGAATCTGAAAGTATTGTCATTCAGACTCATATAATACCTGTGCTGTAGGTGTGGATACTGTTATGCGATTTCGTATCCAATCATTAATGCATTTCAATGTCTGTTAAGCAATGTTATAACACCTAATGATTTATGATAGATATGTTATGTCCTGTTGGTTATAAATAAAACACCAGTGCCTCCAAAACAAATGCCAAGTTTGGGAATTAATGATAAGATTATTATATCAAATATATCCTTGCAATCAATAAGTAGTTTAATTTAACAAGTAACTTGTTCTAAATATTTTCCTATTGATCATTGGACAATACATGGACATTTCTAACTATTAATAATTTATCTTGTTCTATTTTGATGAGTGAACACTAAAACACATAATGAGATTATCTATATAACAGTAAATTCAAGTTTGTTTTAAATAATAAGTAAATGGGGAAAGAATGGGGGGAAGGGATGAGGAGGGAAAATTTGTTTTGATTTTAATCGATATTTTGTACAAAACTTTTAATTCAAGATAAATAAGAAATTATAAACAAATTTCAATTAAATGTTAATTAAATTGAAAAACTATTTATTGAAATCAAATCTTCGGGAAATCCTGTCCGTCAGTCGTGACAGTCGTTTCAACCCTTTCTCTCTTAAACCAAATGTTGGGTTTGTGAAAGTAGTGGTCACTTCTTTGTAGAGAGGATTCTCACTCTTAATATACAAACAATTATTAATAACATCACAACATTAGTCATTGAAAACATTGAGTACTTCAGGAAATGTAGACAAATATCGTTTAGGGGTAGACTTGCCCTTGTTCATTTTCCATTAAAGTAGTCTACCCTTAAAAGAAGTACTCAATCTGTTTCTCAATGTCATAAGTAAACCCTTACATACCTGTCCCCACTGGGCTTTATTTATCTCCCTCTCAAATCTTGAAAACTCCTTTCTGTCGAGTATTTCAGTAATCAATTTCCAAATGAGAAGTAAAGCCAAACCAATGAGAATAATAGCTCCAAAAAGACTTCCGGAAACGACAACTAAATTCACTTTTTCAGCGCAATGTCTCTTAACTGTCGTCAACTTAAATGATATTTTTTTCCCCATTTCGTCGTCTTTTCTCTCATAACTGAAGACAAGATCGCATTCATTATCACGACTCCTATTCCGGCACTCGTATGTAAAAGGCACTGAACTTCCGGTGCCATTAGAACGACTCAATTGTTCCACTAATGGGCCATCAATTTGAAGACAACTTTCCGTACAATTACTCTTATCGTAGAGTTGTTCACATATTTTTGGCACACATTTCCATATTCTGTCACAATATTCCTGTGCCTCACAGGACGGGCAGAACTGACAGTGTGTGCCAGTGGATCGGCCGATGAGACAGTTACATTTACCGCACAGGCATTCGCCTCTATCCGAGCAGATCTGCAATTGTTTTTAATCAAAATCAATGACATTTGAATCATCTCTTCGTCACCTTATTATCGTTGGGTGCGAAACAGTGTTTGTTGTCTTTAAGGCAATTACAGTATTTGCCGGAATATTTATCGTTACAAATACACATCTCTTTATCGCAATTTCCATTTCCACTGCATAACTCTTGGGTGAAATCCTTACCCACTTTGCATTTACTCAACTCATATTGACAATAGTCTCCGCCGTATCCTTCACTGCACTGGCATTTACCGCACCAACAGTTGCCGTTGTTATTACACACAGTTGTCCTGTCTTTGAGTCAATCATTTAAATCAAATAAAGTTTAAATGAAAATATTGTTATACTTTCGGGTCTGCACTGAGAATCCGGGTCATTGGGATTGATAGGCTGGTCGGGATCGCACTCACACTTATCTCCAATCCTAATGCCATTGCATTTGGCACATATACCACATGCAAAAGTGCCGGAACCACTACAATGGGGTGAGTTGTGGACAACTCTATTGGATTGATCGCAATCGCAATCACAAAGTAGTTTCAAATCTATTTCAACGCTTTCATTGATATTTGTGAGACCTTTGGAAGAGATTGTAAATCAATTAATCATTGATTGCTATGAAGTCAACAATTAATACCAATTCTCATCTTCTGATTGAACAGTGATTTGTCTTCAGGACATGATTTCAATGATATTCTCGCAGTGAAAGTGATTTCTGGTTTTCCGATGAAACTGCAGTTATTTGTCTTCATTTCGGCCTTTGATTTGTCGCCACAATTGCTGTACAAATCAATGTTAAAGTAATCAGACATTTGTTCAACTCTTAGCTCAACTGAAGAGCGAATAGATTTGTAGACTTTATCTATCAGTTCAACGATTTTGTCCTGATTTTGGTCCTGGAGTTCAGTCACCCTTGCATTTGAACCTATGATTTGCGCCAATGTTTCGTATTTTGACTTAACTTTTTGTGCGACAGTAAAGACAACATTGAATTTATTTTTATTCACTGTTTCCGAGATGTGATGCATCGATGGGTAGTCTAAGAGATGGTAATGAGTGTAACTATTTTTATCCATATGGCACAGGCCATCATTGGGCACCAGAATGCCTCCCAACTGTGAAATGAACATTAAGTGTGCAAATGTGTGTTTAATTAAACAAAATATTAGACTACCTTTCCATCTCCAGCGTAATGAAACTCTTCATCCGTGGCCACAACAACAATCTTGTCAGCCTGGTCTCTCCAACCAATGTCATTTTTGCAGACTAATACTTGCATTAATGCATCTAAAGTACCCTCAGGTGCGTCAAGATTGCCAGAGATTTGAGCGTTTTGGACCCTATCTACAAAATCATCTGCATTTGAGCTGAGTTTCAATTGGTGTACAAAACTGTATCCTTTGATTCCCATCACATCTACATTGTTATCCAAACACCTCTGCTGTCTATAAAAATAAAACCCTTAAACAGGAGTCTAAACTAAAATATCAAATAAACTAAACTCATTCTTGGACTGAGTGTAAGGCATAACAGGTTTGTCCACAAAAGATCCGAAACCTATTCTGAAGTTTGCAGTCGTCTTCTTCATCTTCTGGGCCAAAGTGTTTCCAACGTCTGCCAACTTTCGCTTAAATTTACTCATAGTGCAGGACAGGTCTATCAGATAATATAAATCCATTGGATAGTCGTTTGCCTGACGAAAATGGATCGGTATTTCAATACTAGATTTACTTCTCAAAGATATTCTGTATTTTTGAGGCTTTAATTGAATTTTTTTGTCGATTAGTGAATTAAACCGGTTGTCTGTTATTACAACCGATTCCGGCCTCAGCTCTGAACCAATAATCTTATTCTTCGGACACTTTAGTTGAAGTAATGAGGAATTACTACCACATCTTCTGTGCCTAAAGTTGGTGTCTTCACACCAATAACACTGCAGTGATGTTGATATACATTCACTGCATGTCTTTGCTGTCAAACAGTTTCCTTCAACTGAATTCAAATCACTTTTTATTCAAACAAATATTTTTCAATAATTATTAATACCTTTTGTAATGAAGTGATTGAATGAATAGATAATAACCAAAATATAAACACATTTTAATAACATTTTAATAAATATTTGAATTTAACTCAATTGTAATCAACAATCAGTTCACTGCATATATTTTTTATTATACATATTGTCTCATCCGAGTCATCCTTTTTTAGAGGAAATCACTATTTGGTTAGAAAATATGATTTCCGTTTGTATTGATTTTGTTTTAGTGTTTCAAAACTTTTTATCAGTTTTTATGAATTGCAAACAAATTATTGAAATTTTTATTAATTTTATGTTTTATTTAATATTTTTTTAAATATCATTGAATTAAGTGAACATTAATTTTAAGTGATATTACATTTGATAACACAATCGGTGTTTACATCGTTAGGATAGACATTGATTTTTCTCTGTACCCCAACAGAATGGCCGGTCGACTAATCAGTTGCTTCTTAATCATATCAATCTGTTTGCTCCTAATGTTAGTCATTATATTTAGGGTTAAAAATAAGACAAAAGTGAATGAAATACAGATAAAAGCCATTATTATGATCGTTGCCGGGGATTGGCATATAGTGGACAGGAATAGGGGTAGGATTGCAGTGCCGGCACCGCCTGCCAGCACAAACAGAGCGCCGATTGCATTGTTAACAGTTATGTGATGTTCAAGGAATGTGTAACAACTGGCGTAAATGGATGAGAAGCCCAGGCCTACCAATACATTGCCAACCCATAACATATTGATATCTGTGCTATAAAACAACATCAATAAAATATAGCCAATTGTTGTGACAACGAAATTGAAATAAAGCATTTGTGAAGGTATTAGACGAGTGGACAGGTATATACTGATTGCACCTCCAAATGCATAAGAAGCACCGGTAGCTGTTTCTACTAGAGCTGCCTGAGTACCTATGAAAGGGATAATTGATATGAAAATAATTTCAGTTTACATAACATAAATTATATTCAATTACCCTGAATAGGAAGCGGTGTTGCGGTTATAAACTGAGCCATAAATTGGAAATAAGTTACTTCTAGACCATAGTATATAAGGAGTAGTAGTGATCCCAGAATGATCAAGGACATTGTATAAGAAGAGGGGATGTTTTGTCTCCAAACTTCAAACTTCTCTAATTTAGTTAAATGCAATTCTTCGGGCATTTCCTCAGCGAAAGCTTGCGGTGCTCTGGGCTGACGGGGCGGCACATACTTCTTGTATATATACAAAATTATTAAGAATATTCCTCCGGAACAGACTATCGCAGCACAAATAACATAAGGAATATATATCAGGGATTTAGATGTTTCTGATGATTCGGATTCAGGTTTTGTGGTATTCTGTAAACATTTTATCAATTTTTTCATTATTTATATCAAAAAAAACTTTTGAAACAAATCTAACCTTAAATGTAATATAAGATTCGTAATTGTCATAGACTTTAGTTTTATCCTGGTTAACTTTACTGCATTCAGACCCCTCGCCGGATAGGAAAGGTGCTGTTATTGTGGGCGCTATTGTCATCCCTAAACCAAATGAGAAGTGAAGCGCTTGTAGGAGAGGTCCGCCCCCGTCCTCAAACATCTCAATGATCCAGACGTGAAATCCTATATCACAAGCACCGGCAGCGAAGCCATTGATGGCACCGATAACGAAGAAAATATTGATTGAAGTAGCGTAAGGGGTGGCCACCAGAGTGAAGGCAGATATAATTAGCAAAATAGCCAGGGCCAACTGTCTGTTGATATAGTTAAACGCCACACCACCTAAAAATTATATTTATATTAAATTTTTATGACTGAAAGGGGGTTTTATAGCGTTATCTCTAGTGATGTCAACAAATGAAAAAATATTTTTAAAACTTTCCAAAACTGATAAACAATTCATAAACTAATTAAAGAAAAGGATATAAAGTCTATGAAAATATTTTGATATAAAGTTTAATCAATTGTTTTATGTTTTTATTGTATTTTTGAGTTATGCTTGCGTAGGAGTGAAACAATCCAATCAATTACAAACCTAAAGCCCCGAAAGTATAGGACACCTGACGTATGATTGTAAAGTAAGATATCTCTTGAAATTTGACATTCAATTGCTTCGTTAAGTCATCAAATGTTGGGCCAAAGATGTAGTCATTCAACGCCTGAATGGAAATAATTTAAGTGATTATTGAAAATAATTTTCAGATTAATTGAGGAAAACATTTGAATTCAAGAAATATATTGATTTATAATAAATAGGTTGAAAACCCCCTGAACTGTTAAATTAAAGCGTTTTCTTCAGATATCATACCCACTAATGTCTAGTCTTATATCCATGTCTTATATTCATGTCTTGTATCCATTGTTTTAAGACATTTAGGCCACAAAAGTGACGATATTTTGTGCAGAAAACTACACAAAAATAATTTATCAAAACTTATGTTAGATTTGTGTAAATGTTGTCAAATATTACCTCATTTGGCAAAGACTTAAATATTAACACAATTTTAAGTGAAATTTAATTATTTTTATAAAATTTTACTCTCAATCTAATTGTTTGAATGAATTTCAATGATTTTATATTTGTTTTGTATTTGACTTTTGGGTTAAAATCAATTGAAAGCAATTCATACCAAAGAGAAGTAACAAAACCAAAGGACAGCAGTTGTAATGTATTTATAAGTATTGGTCATAATCTCATCTTCTTCAACACCGGACAAGTAGGACAGCATAGAACCTGTCCTCTCATAGTTATCCCGACCAATTTCCAACTCTGCCTTATGTTTCATGTGGTTCTGGCTGTTGTGCAGCTCAGCCTCAGTCCTGAGTTTGATGGCCATATTCACCAAATCATTCTCAGACTCCCTGTTCTCAGCCATAGTCTTCTCATCCATTATTGTCTTCTCTTTTTCAGACACTCTAAGAGTGCCGTCATTTTTCTCAATAACTTCGCTTGACTTGAGACCAGCGCTCATAATCTTGAAAACAGTTTAAACGAAACCTTTGCTTAACTCTTGAAAATCGTTGATAATTAAGTATTTTTAGTTTTTTATGCATAAAACTAAAACATAAAAACAATATTTAAATCAAACTTTGATTTTATATTTATTTGTAAATATATTTTCAATAATAACTAAACTATTGAATGAAAAGGTCTTATAAATAAAGTTTTTTATTCAAGAATTGGTAACAATTTTGAAACACATTTGATAACAGATATTAAAGAAAAACAAATTTCATTGAAATTCTCTTCATTTGAATCTCTTATATATAAAAACAATGCCATTTTTGAACAGTTTTTTATTAGTTATTATTAATGAAAAATAAAATCACAAAACAATTTGATAATAAAGTAATTAATGTCTAAAATATGGACTTTTAATAAATCTAGGATTTTGTCATTCGCTCAAATTACCCGGCGCTTACACATAATCAAAACACATGTCAACATATTGTAATTAAATTAATAACACTTCAATTGATAATGAATTTTATCGTTTAAAGACTATATGTTTTGTTAACTTTTATTGAACCGTAAAATAGGTTTTTATATTTGATTTCCTTTTGAATTGCAATTTAATGTTAAATAAAAAGTAATTAAATCATAAATTCATTGATAAATTGAGATTTATATACACTTTTGTGTCGATTATCTGATTATAATTGAGATATAATTTGATATCAAATGAAAAGATTTGATTCGTTAACCAATTATTCTTAACTTTTTGTTACTGTTGTTGACCACAAAAAAAAGTTGTTTTTCAGTTTATGTCATATCCTTTTAGTTATGAATTTATTGTTAACTATTTCTTGTATTGTTAACTAAAGATTGTTTCAGTATATTCTTAAATGACTCAGATTTTACATACCATTCAGTTTTGATGAACTTTTCTTAACATTTCATTAGTTTTTTTGAATTCAATAAACTTTATAAAAGTTTGTTTTCTGTATCAAAATTAAGACATAATTTAATAAATATTTTATTTTTTATTTACTTTTTGATTCAATTTATATCAAAATAAGTAATAGTTTGAATGAAATTTAATTAAATATTTGTTTTAATGAATTAATAATAAAATTAAAATTTATTAGTATTTCAATCATTTGTTTTGTGTTTATGAATACGTTTTGCATCAAAACATCAAAATTGAAAAATGAGATCAAATATTCATTCAATCATTTTTGCAGTAAAATATGTGTTTAGTTTAGAAAATGTGAAATCATTTCTGATATGTATTCATGTATTCAATAGTAATTAAAATAGATTTTATTTTTGATTAAATACAAGGATTTGGGTTAAAATAAAGTTAATAATTACTGTATATATAAATATTGATACTTTATTTATCACTAGTAAAGACTGGTCCGGATGCTAGCCAAGTCACTTGGCCCAAGTGTAATAATAAGGAATATATTCATTCCCATATATCCTATGATTTTAAAAGTCTTAGTATTTAAATGAAATAAAAATTAACAGTTATTTTGTTTTTATATAAAATCCAAAACAATTCAATGTTTTGCAACTCTTTTAAATGAATCTGAGCTTAAATTGAGGATAATTTTTGGGCGCATGACTTCATCCCTAAGAAGAAAATCAATAATTTTTTTGAGTCACTCTCTTATCGTATGATAACTCTTTGTTTACCTGAAGATGAAAATCAGATTTAAATATGAATTGAAATGAAATAAATGAAAATTAATTACAAAAATGACTTAAACTTATGCAATGAATGATTACAATGTACTGAACATATCGTATGAGCACTCATATGGAGACCATTTGGGACGACCTTTGCGTCAGATATTCTCATCCAGCGGTCAATTCAGTGAACTATACCTCTGTCTAACAATTTTCGTCTTATTTATAATAATAACAATCATTTTGTTTGTGATCTTTCTGTCAATCAGTTACTTAACCAGAAAGTCATGTGGAATAGCACTGGACGTCGAGAGTGTGAACAAGAGTAGTAATCGACTCGATCTGGTTGTGCCCCCAATCACTCTCAGCTAATACTGCTTTCTATGCATTCATATCATTACCCATTCATAAGTAAATTATTGATTATTTGTACTCTTTTTGTCAATTTTTCAAACACTAATTGAATCTCTTTTGCACAGGTATTGATTTGCACAGTATATCAACGCTAATATGCACTCAATAATCAATGGCCACAGCTTTAAAGATGCCTGTCCTCTAAGTCTCCACACAGTTATCGTTGATATTTGAGAATTTATTACAAGAATACCAAATGTTTGATAATTTTTAATCATTTTATTAACTTATAAAATAGCTATTTGTTAAATTGAATTAAATGATCAGAATCATTTGAATCTATATTTAATATCACCTTGTAAATATTTAATGAATATTCTTAGCTTTGAGATTAATTGAATTGCAATTTAATTGTTACAACAAATGCCGCAAAAGACACACAAAATATTGAGTAAATTATTAATCAATTCATAAATTATTTATATTTTAATTGTAATTAATGTCAAATAAATTGTTTAATCATTTAATGTTTGAAAAATTGTATTTCAATTGTATTCAAGTTTAATTTAATCAATAGTTTTAACCAAGTTTGTTTAAAACATAAACAAATGTTACAAAAAATCATTTCAAGGGTTTGTAATTGATTTTATGGGAAAATATCCCTAAATTCACACAAATCTCAAAGAATGTTGTGATTTCTAATGTCTTCACAAACCAATTATATGTGAAAAATATTATTACAATTAAATCACAAAAAGTTTTGTTTCAAATTAAAATCAATGAAAAATTTGTTATAAATTTTGTGCAGAATTAGTAAAAATAATGTATTTGTTGTGAAACGAGTAATAATTTTAGTTTATATTGCATTTTAATTATAGCATTGCTTAACGATCTCAACCCTTGTTATTGAAAACAGTTTCAAAATATATATAATTTTAGTTTAGTTTTCACACAAAAAAAATATATTTCATTGTCGTTCAGTATTTTCCTCAAAAAATAACATTAAATAATGATTTGATATTCAAATTCAAAGAACAGTTATTTAGTTATATATAAAGTCCACAAAACAACCCAATTATACATTTGCTTATTATTTCCCCAAAAATATTCCGATTAATGAAATAATTTTCACTTTTTTTAGATCAGGGATAACTAACTAACACTAATGCAGACGAGGTATCAGTTTGTTATATCTCTTTCACCATTAATTAATAACATTAACATGAAGTGTAAGACAACAATCTTAACAATCTTTGGGTCAGTTGTATACATGAATACTATATTTTTTAGACTCTTTATTAAAAATAAATTTTTCCTTTAATATCAAGAGTTTTATAGATTTATTGTTTGCAACTTTTCGTCACTGGTTATTTGATAACCCTGATAGATTGGTTAATTTTTATCAAAAAGTTTAATCAAGGTTTTTAATGGAAAATTCACTTAATATTCAATGACTTTCGTTGAATGAAAATCTGAATAATTAGATGATTTTTTTGCAAAAAAATATTTTCCATTAAATTTAATAAAATCTAAAATTATTTAAAGTATTTTGAAATATAAAATGTGTTTATAGTCTGAGAACTAATTGACATCTTTTGAAAATCAAATTAAAAGTAATTGTTTTAAATATAAAATTAAATCAAAATTTTTGCGTAACAGTGCTTGAAATGAGTCAAAACCTAATTCAAGCAAATCGATAAACAAACAACACTTCCTCTCAAATGGTAAGTAATAGCAAAACTTTTTCATTGGTTTTCATTGGATTTTTCCCATTCATTACAAATTCATTACAATATAGACATTGAAATCATAATTGTATTCAAGATTTTTAATAATATTTTTTTGCTTTTAATTTAAATACAATTAAAGTTTTATTTGTTGTGAAAAATGCAAATAAAAAATATTTTTGGGGAACTAAAGAGAAAATTAAATGAAAAAAACTGTTTTCCCATTCAGTTATCGTTTAAATATATTTTTTATATCTATTCATTAAGAGATGAAATTTTTTGCATAAATTTATTGAATAAAACAAAAGATAAGAAACTTTTTTAAGAAAAATATTCATTTCCCCAAAAAATATCCTTTAATTTAATTATAACTAAACAAAAACGTCTGACTCTTCTGTTAAGACATTCATTTCAGTCAGGATTTGATTTGTGTTTAGATTTTTAGTTTTTTTTATTTCCTTTTTTTCAAAAATTTTGTTTATAATCCATATCTATATCAGAGATAATGTCAGATAAGATCTTCTCCTTATCTCAGATGCCATTTGTCCGGATTATTGAACAGCCGGCCAGAGGGGGCACGAGATTCAGATATGAGTGTGAGGGAAGAAGCGCCGGCTCTATACCCGGTGTCAATTCAACGCCTGATATCACAACATATCCTGCAATTCAGGTATTGTTTTATTGATAAAACATTTTTCGGTTAATATTTATTAATATCTGATCTTTTATTGCCTCCAATTGTTGTCATATCTCATGTCATATCACAACAACAGTTAATATTTTGTGCAAATTTTTAAACAAAACTTTAAACAAAAAAAATAATTTTTACCCCTTAATCAGGTGGTCAACTATAGTGGTAGTGCATTAGCGATAGTATCGTGTGTGACAAAGGACTTTCCATACCGACAGCACCCGCATAATTTAGTAGGCGAGCGATGCACTAATGGTATTTGCAAGATGATTATCGACAACAAGGATATGATCGCTACCTTTCCGTCGATGGGTATTCAATGCGCCAAAAGAAATGACATAAGAGTTAGGCTTAAGAGACGACAAGCGCTACAAATAGATCCCTTCGACTGCGGGTTTGAACACATGAACTGTTCCTCATTTGAGATCAACTTAAGTGCTGTCCGGTATTCACATTGAGTTTGATATCAAATTAATTGATAATAATTTTGAACTTCTTTTTCAGTCTATGCTTTCAAGTGCTTATTGAAGACCCAAAGACAGGCCAATACTCAATACCACTCCAACCGGTGGTCTCGGATGTGATCTTTGACAAGAAGTCTTGTAATGAACTCAATGTAATAGACATCTCGACGAACACCATATCAGCCAACGGTTCAAAACTAATGCTCTTCACGTCATTCATACTGAGGGACGACATTGAAGTCCGCTTTTATGAATTGGATGAACAAAATGGTGTCAAATGGCAGGACTTCGGTGTCATTGCCTTCATCTACAGACACATCGGTATCTCATTATTGACCCCAAAATATATTGAAAATATAACACAAGAAAAGACTATTTATATGCAACTGAGAAGGCCTTCAGATCAGGAGCTGTCGGCGCCCATCAAACTAAGAATGTCAGCACAGGTATCAGATCAAGACATGAGTTTCAGTCAAACCTCACCTCTGATGACGAGTAAGATCTGAATCTAGTTTTAAATTATTGTTATTTAAAATCTGTTTATATTTTTGAAACATTTCTATAGAGATCTCGAGACCATCGCTGAGCACCAGTTCATTGTCTTCTTCGAGGAAGAAGTTGTGTGGAAGTAGTGATTCGTGGAAAGAGATTGTACTAAAGAAACCTGATTTCCCGTTCCCTATACTGAAGGCCGCTATCAAACGAGAAATTTTCATAAATCCCGTAATTATTTAATTAATTTAATAATGAGTTTGTCTTTAATTATGAAATATTTTCCCCTCTTTTGCTACTATAGCTCAAAACTAATCAATTTGATACCAGTGCTCAAACTCACGGCCAATACAACTACAATGACAATAATTTTGATAAATTCGGTCGAAAAGATATAAATTATTGCAAACCTATCAGTGATTACAGCATTGAATCAAATTATAAATTAAGTAATAATAAGAATATTTCAACGAATCCTTCAATTCATAACAATTTAGACAATCGTTTGAGTGATGAACAAAATCTTGTCATTGATTTGACCACTGGTTTTGATGGCACCAAAAGTATCAATAAATTCATGTCTAATAACAATTCAAAGGATAGGGTTTCAACCAATTCTCTCAGACATCCGCTCCAAATGTCAAGCAATTCAGACACCAATG
This sequence comes from Pantelozetes paolii, assembly GCA_034687845.1. NCBI lineage: Eukaryota > Metazoa > Arthropoda > Arachnida > Sarcoptiformes > Oribellidae > Pantelozetes > Pantelozetes paolii. The sequence goes on from JAQGAT010000192.1 coordinate 15,767, forward strand.
ACTTCTGCTGTCAAGTGAACACAATGGACGAGACGGACATTGATGTCGACGGCACCGATGACTCCAACGACTCCGTCAGACAATAGTTAATATAATTTTTTCATAGCTTTTAAGTAAATCAAAAATTGTTTGATAAGAGGACTTCAAAGACAATTGTAAATTACATTTTGATTCAAAACTCAAGAAATTTAGTAAAAAGTGAACAAAAATATAGATTTTTATTGAATTTTTGTTTTCATTTAATAAGGATTTGAAATAATATTTTCAATAAATGAGTAAAAATAGGTTTAGTTTTAAATTCATTTCAAAATATAAGTCACATTTGAAGTCAAAATAATTTGAGCAGAGTATTAACTTAATTGGAATAAACAATTGCTCCTGGATGATTTACACCTGAGTCCACAGAATGATGTTGCTCATTTTTGTACATTTGCACTCAACGTATGTAATGGTTATTGTATTTTCTGGAAAGTAATTATATTTTATCCCAAAATAAGCATAAAATATATGTTTCTCTAAATGTATTCAAAAGTCTTTTCACTAAAACTTGATTTATATATAAAACAAATTATTAAAAAAGTTTTTATCGTTTGAGTAATTGTTACGCATTTTTGAGACTATTATTATTGTTGTTAAGATTTTTAATATTCCAGTCCAGGTTCAGATTGGTTTTATTGATCCTAGTAACAAGGTCCTCCAACTCTCTTCTGGAGCTCTTTCTATTGCGAGTGTTATCCATGTTAGGGTCGGGCACATAGAGACCACTTTGCTCTAAACTGATCTTTCGTCTGTGCTCTTGTTTAGTAGCCACCGCTGCCACCAGTGCTGCCCCGCGACCGCTGCCGTCCTCTGATAGCATCAAATCAAAAGTGAGGTTTGGTTTTAAGAGTTCACCGATTTTTTGCATCATATGGTTATGGAAATGGGGATGAAATTTGTAGACTGACCCGTCCACTCCCACAATCGTGTGCTGGCGTTTCATTTTGTTTAAAATACAGGCCACCGCTGCCGAGACCAAGTGTGCGGCTCTGGTCGACACTCTTTTGCATACCTATTGTAATGTTGTTATAGTTTTGTATAATTAAATGAGCAATGAATTGATTGATTGATTGATTGATTGCTAACCAGTTTAACGATATCACAGTCAACAAGAGAGGCATACTTTAGATCCATAGCCGACAACACCTGTCGTGTCAACAAATACTCATTTTCTTTGTCCGACTCGACGGCCGATACGTATGCGGTTTGAAATGCTTTGGGTGTCAGTAATTTTTGTGATGCCTGGCCATCAAACACAAGATTGCGTTGGCAGAGGTCTGTGAGAACACACCTGACCACTTCCCCCATGTACATCCCTGATATCATCTTCTCAAACCTACAAAAATATACTTTTATTACTGAAGACATGAATCAATTTAAATATTAATTACAATTGTTTTCCTCTGTTGAGTGAAGTGGAGTCAACCTCTTCGTCCCATTTGGTGCGGACAAAGTTAAGGACATCGTTGTCACCAAAAGCACCCAACTCTGTGTTCACCACCACCTGATTCACATCCGGGAAGTCTTCGCTAAACATTTCAACGTTTTCTAGTGTCTCCATATAGCAAGCATTGGCTCCCGTTCCTACCAGTGATCATATTTTATGTCAATTTAAGAACTTTTAATTTATTTAAATGTGTTTTCAATACCAATAATCAAACCGACTCTACACTCCCTGTTCTTGTGTGCACATGACATGAGTGTTCCGGTGGTGTCGTTGACGACTGCAATCACATCAATGTCTATGTCCTTTAATTTGATAACAATTTCAATACATTTTATCGTTGAAACCATTTTTGGTCTAAACTAACCGGTCTTTTATCGATAGCATCTCTGAGCAACTGAACCACATCCTGGCCCTCAACACCGGAGCACTTGAACCCTTTGGTCCATTGTGTGAGTCTGGCAGAGGACAGGCCTTCTTGTTTGCACGGGAAGCTAAATGTAAAGCCCAATGGAATCCTGAATTGAATTATCTTTCTCTCTGTCATGAAAGTTGAAATACAAGACGCGATGTGTCCGAAGAGCTATGGTATCAATAAAGGGGTATATTTTCATTTGTTATTTAATTGCTTATATAACTTGTGTTTAAGGGAAAAATCAGGTGATGTTTCTAAATATAAGTTTATGACTTAAACAGGTATTACATATGAAAGCAATAATTTATATTTAATTATATAGTAAAGAAAGGTTTTGTGAGGTCTCTCACCTCATCTCCCGTTCCGTGCATTATCTTCTCGGGAACGGCATAGACCTCAGAATCGACGTGAAATTGTTCGCCATTTAACTCAATTAACAAAACCCTGAAGTTAGTGCCCCCTAAGTCCAGTGCCATAAACTTCCCTTCGGCTGTAAATCAATGAGAAATTCAAATCAATTCTCAATTTTTTTATATTTCAATGCAAACCATATTTTTCCTTCCCGTCCGGCACATCCCTGACAAAGGTCGGGAACATCTTGACAGGAGCAACAGGGTTGGTGTCTTTGCGTAGACCTTCATTGAATGATTGCAGTAATAATAGTTCAACCCTTTCTAATTGTTCATTGGTTAGAATCAGGGGCTTTACGATCGCCTCTATCTGTCAAACAAACAATAAATTAATATTCAATTGAAAAAAAAATTTCTATTTATTTATCAGAAATATTATTTCATAATCAAGTTATATGTCATTGAAAATGAAAGGCTCAATGTCAGGGTTATCTTTTACCTCAATCAAAGGGTTACACCTTTTTGTTACAGGTTTTCAATTTTTAATTAAATCTAATCTTTTTATTAAAAATTAATTAAATTGAATAACTTTAATTAAATTAGCCATGCTCATCATAACGAGGTGTTCATATGGTTGATAAATATTGAAAGATACTCTCAGAAATTAGTGATAACTTTAAGACCAGATATAAAATAAATGTTGAATTGAAGCCAACTTTTTGTTTGTATTAATAATTGAATTCTTTGACAAAAGACCGAAATATTTATATAAGACATCAATGAAGTGATGAAAAGCAGAAAAATATTGAAAATTGATAGCAAATTAACGGCTGATTAAATATGAGTGCATATATACCCCTACTTAATGGCAACAGTGGGAGAATTGATACATCTCCCTGTGCTCTCAGATCTGTTTGTCTAATCATTTTATGAATTGATTAATATTTCTATTAATATTAATTAATTTCATTTCACTTCAGATAAAATACAACAAAAAAATTAAATTAATATTTCTTTAGAAAAACTTTTCTTTAGATAAGCGTTGAATATATTTAACCAAATGTTTTGTCATATATGAAGACATGATCGGAATATTCAATGCATTTTTTCGCAATCATAAGACGTTTGGCAAATGTTTATGAATTTCAATGAGAAGTGTTAGAGTGTGTGTCCTATACCTCATAGAGACGTAACTGAATGTCAATACCGTCTCATTTAGGTTTTGGCACATTTCACACAACAACCCTAATCAGGGTAATGCAGATAATTGAAGGATGAATTATCACACAAACGTTAGTGTCGTTCCCCAATCACTGGCATAGGAAATGTCAATTTTAATGTTGGCCTAAGTATTACACTTAAAAATAAATTAATTCAAAGCTATGCTATTAAAAGAAACAACAGTGGTATTGAATTTTGACCTGGTTAGTGTTTATTTAATTAGATCAATATCCTTGATTATATTTTTATCTAAATATAAGTTTCAGTCCTCTCTTAGCACTTGAATGAAAACAAAAATTATCTCATATTTAATGAAATTAATTGCTTTTTAATGCGATGTATAATAGATCTGTGATTTCATCCCAATTAACTAAACAATGTTGTTTTTACTCTGGTGTCCCATTCCGGGTCACTGTAAAAATGTCCCATTTCGGGACACGACATCAAATACGTCCGTTTATGAAACAGGGTTTAGGCACATCTGAAAACTACACTTGACTGCCAGTGTTATGAACATCCATTATTAGGAACTTTCCATTTTTATGAACAAATACTAGGATTCTTTATGTTTATAAACGGACTAATAAATTAATTTGTTTTATATAAAATATTTACTTGATATGTGAAATATAATTCATCTTAATGATTTCTTATGGACTGAATTTCCGTCTAAGATTAATGAAATTTATTTTATATATACCTATATTTAATAAATAATTATATATTAATAAACATATAATAAATAATTAAATTATATTGATTAGAATTTGATGTAATGAATATATTAATATTGTTTTAAGAGTAAATTTGAGGCATTTACGAACTATATAATTGACAAGCTGGTAGTTTATGACATCGATAATATACTGTAATTATTAAATACGATAAATTTAGTTTTGCTTTAATAAATTGCTTCATTATTTGTTTTTAATAAAGATAAATATAAAAATAAATAAAATGGGATATAATGGTTATAGGTTTATAAAAAACAATGAGTTACCCCATCAATTGTCATTTTTATGATTTATCCCGGTTTTATGAACAAATCTCCAAATTATATAGTGTTCATAATACTGGCAGGCAAGTGTACTCCAAAACAGTACAAAAATTTGTTTTCAAATAAGTGACGTGTCTTGTGCGCAAATCCTATGTCTATAGCACTGCCCCAAAATGGGACATTTTTACAGTGACCCGGAATGGGACACTAGAGTTATGTTTGCATTTTATTATTTAAAATATAGTCTTCTGGGTTTATTTATATAATATAAACAGTGGAAACTTATCAACAAGTGGTTAAACATAACAGGATTGGGTCGTATGACCGACTCATTAGCGCTCAGTTATGAAAATTCTTCCCACACTGAGAGTCGGTTTGAATTATTGAAGTCAAGGGGTTTGTAAATAAACATTAAGAATCCATTTGGACAGGGGTTTACAATATTTATTTACAACAATAAACATATAGATGTTATTGGCTTTTATTTTCAATACCCCCTGAAAGGCAATATTTGATCACCAAGGGTGCTAACACTATAGAGGAAGAAAACTTGTGGACCCCTGTAGTGAATAATTTCAATTATTCTGTACTTTTGAATTCATTTAAAAATATCTGAAGGTTAGCTTTAAAAACTAGAAATCAATAGAAAATACAAAATAACTAATCATTTAATTAAAAATTCTTTCAAATATCAAATATAATCTCAAATATAAATAGTTTTCAATATATTTCAGTAATTTTTTTATTAATTAAAGAGATTTTAGACAAAATAAATGTGTTTTCCTATTAATTGTGAATTATTTTTATCTGACATTTGGTTTCAAAAACAGAAATACATTTAAAATATTTAATAATATTTATGTTTAAAAGCAAAACCTAATTATAAATAATTAATTGTTTTCATAATTACCTCATTTAAGAGTAACTGTTCAGTCATTTCCATAAAATATGCACAAAATTCTTGTAATGTCTTATAAAGCACTGAAAACTTTAATTAAAGAGATATTTATATATACTTTTTGTGAGACAAATCACGAGTTTGTATAAAAACTATTAAAATAAAACACTTTTGCAATTGTGTCAGATGATATTATCGATTATTAAGCACAAGAAATTGATTTACAATTTGAGAAAAAGCTTTGTTTAACTGTATTAGTAGTAAAAATTCTGTCACTCATTGAGTCTGAGAGAGGTTTTAGTATAAACTTAAGGGAAGAGTATTTCACACGAAGTCTCGTCTAATGTGACCCTCTTTTGAAGAGAAAGTCGACACTAGTCTTGAGGTTTGATTGGTTGCCAACCTAACCATCGATTGGCTTAAGATAGTAAGCGTTCATTCATTTACGACAAAAAGTAAAGGTTTTTAATAAGAATTTATGAAAGTATGAGAGATAGGGATGTATTCATCCATTCATTGGGTTATCGATCAAACAATTATTCATTTATAAACACATTTATACTTTTCTTGTATTTGTTTTGGTGTCTGGCCTTTAAAGTATCACACTCTTAGATATGCAAACAATGCCCGGCCAAGAGTGCAATACATGCAAAAGCACTTATTAGTATCAGATTCTTGTGATGGTTACTGGCCTTAAGCAGTGATTTCCAGGTTTAGTTGTATTTGTCATTTCAATAGGAATTTTCTGCAAACAAAAGGTTGTCTGACATTCACAACAATCCATACGATTAGACCTTGTTTTCAAAATTATTGAAATCTTTAATTAGTATTCAAAACGCTATCAGTTATTGAAAAATGAAATATTATTTTTAAAATAAAAACAAAAATATATTTTCAATTTATTTGATAACTATTTTCACTAATATTTTGCTATTTATTACTAATCAATGAATTTTAGATAAGTTTGTGAGAAAATTCATGAAAAGTTGTTTTAATTAATAATTTCAAAATAATTTCATAACATTTAAGAAATAATTATTTATATAATTATTTAAAACATTTTTATCTCAATTTAATAACATTTTAAAAGTGTTTTTTGTTTTGTATAACAATTTATCAAAAGTTTTCAAATCTAAACATTTTTATTCAAAACATGAATGAAATTTAAATTAATTTATTCAATGAATGTCTAAATCAAACACAACTTAACGGAATATTTTTATTCAGTATTGGTTTTAATTATGTCATTAATTAAGACAAAAAAAATAGTTAAACCTATTATTTAAGCAAATTTTTGAATACAAACGAAACGACTATCAAAACGACTATCTCTTCAAAACATCTGCATTAAGTCAAACATTACACAAACATTTTAGGAGCAAAAAAAGGCACAAAAATAATGATTAGAGAGAATGAGATCAATAGTTTTGAGTATAAACTAAATTATAGGAAATATTTGATAAATCATTTAATTTTAAACACATTTGTATCAAAATCTAAATTTTTCTTCAATACTATTGATAATATAGTTATGAAATCATTTAAATACATATCAATTATCAAAATATTTATTTTCTTAATAGTTTTGTTTGTAATTTGGAGTCAATTCTCAAAAGTGATTATAAATAAAACAAAGTTTTTCTCATATCTATCGCACAGTGAATACACAGCTATTAATGTGAACATAGATATGAAGCCTGAAAACACTTTGGTTTGGAGTGAATATGAAATTATTTCAAAGCATTTGATAAATAAGGTTTTAATTATCACTGAAGCCAGAAGTGGATCCACTTTTCTGGGTATCAAAAGTCTATACTTAGTGCACAAAAGCCATCATTTGAATGCTGTTTGTATTTGTTTTACATATTTACAGGCGATTTATTGCAACAAAATTGGCCCACATTTTATAATTTTGAGCCATTAATCACAATGAAAGTTAGGAATCCCAGGACAGACAAGACTATGACTGAAGAGGCCGTCGATTTATTAGATAATCTCTTTGAATGCAATTTTGATGATCTGCCGGAACAGTATTTTCAGCCAGTCTTCTGGAAAGTGCCGTATTTTAACTGGAATTCAGTTATGACTAAAACTATTAATACAAACAAAATATTGTTTTTTAACAAAACTATCAATCAATACATTTGTCAGAGATGTCCAACCCGTTTGATAAAAACTATTCGCTTTGGTGTCGAAGACTATCTACTGTTCCTTCAAAAGTCAAGTATAAGTTGTTTTTTGAATGTTTTTTCAAAATTTAAACTTAAAGTAAAAATATATTTTCAATTATTATCTCAAACACAATAAGACTTAAAGATCATTGAAATTGTTTGAGTGATAAACACTTTTATCTCAAAAATAAGATAATATTTTATATTTCATAAAAACGTTAAGAGTTTTTGTGAAAAGTTTTATGCAATCATTACTCAAAAACATTTCATCAATCAATAGAAAAGATCAGTTGTTTTGACTATAGACTCAAAAATCGCAAACTATTAATGATTTTTAACATCTCTTTCGTCATTAAAACAGAAACTCCAATGAAGTTAGTATTTCTAGTGCGCGATCCCAGGGGTGTAATGAGCAGTAGATATCGGATGCAGTGGTGTATCACTAGTCCTAACTGTACGGATGTAGAGGTCCTCTGCCAGAGGATGAAGGCTGACATCAATGCACTGACACTTTTACACAAATGGTCTAATGGTATGACATTTAACAATGAAATCATTATATTTGCAAATATTTTATAATTATTTTTGTCAGAAAGCGTAACATTAGTTCGTTATGAAGACCTATCACTAGAGCCCATGAAAGTTGCGCAGAGCTTGTATGACAAACTGAACCTTAAGTTCTCCCAACCGGTGAAGATGTGGATTCAGGAGCACACGGAGAAAGTGGATGAGTTGGCAAACCCGCACTCGACTACACGATATTCAAAGACAGCTCCCTATTCATGGAGTGGTCGCTTGTATGTCAATGAAGTGCTTGATATTCAGGAGTATTGCGAAGATGTGATGCAAAGTCTGGGATATAAGCCTATCCTCGGTCTCGAGTATGACGACAACGACACACAAATATTTAATAAAAGCTTACGTTTGGATGACATTCTCCTACAGACATATCCTTTGCAACAAATTTTGACTTAAAATCAAGTCTTTTAGACATAAATCACAAAAATATTGTTCAAACTTAAGAAGATTTGCCAAAAAATGGAGAAAAAGTGGAAAATTTTAATTAAATTTGAATTAATTTTGGATTAAATTTGGATTAAATTTAATTTTATTCAGTTTTGCCTCAAATTTACAACAAATTCACACAAATGTCTGAATATTTATAAACATTTGAGATATTTTTGACTAAAATTAAAAATATATTCAAATATTTTCAATGTTAAGTGTTTTCAGTTAATTAATTTAAAGAGAAGGGAATGTACAAAGAATTACCTTGTTTATTAAAACCCACCCATTTATTCAGATAATTAATTCATGAGAGCTTATGAATCATAAATTTAATTCCCATTTCCGTCACAAAGTCTAATGTGTTTATGCTTTAAAAGGGTGAAGGGTGTGAATTATTGCTGATAACAAACATTGAATTTTAAGTAATTGGAGTTTAAATTAATTAAAACCCTGTCTAACTGTAAACTTGTAAACCAATTTGCCTTGTTACAATTGTCAAGTTATTATAAGCAAAAAACTTCAATATCGCTGTTCGATATGGGAATGGGGTTTGAAATATACTTTAGACATAAATTAAGTGATGAAAGGATTATATTCATGAATATATCAGTTCCGCACGAGTTGTGGGCATAAATAGCCCAAATCTAACTGCGCTTACAATCCAAAAGGTTTGGGTTTTTTTAAATATCTCACATATGTTCTGCTGAACTCTTTAAAGTTAATAATTCACATTGATGCTATTTGTTTTCAATTAGTTAATTTTATTTATATGAAATACCATAAACTATAAAATATACAAGTGCAATAAACTTATTCTAATAGACCAAGGATAAATTCCAATCAGATGTGTAGATATTTATAGAAATAGACGTTATTTATGTTAAAACTATTACAGACTAAGAGTCACTTTGAAAGTTAGATAACATTCCCATAAATAACGTTACGATTAATAGCAGTGAAGTGAACATTGATTTAGAGAAGAGTTGTATGCAATCAATGGTATCGACAGAAAGGGCTCTAAAACTGGTGTTGAAAAGCGTAACGTAGTTTCAGTAGAGGACGTGATTTATGCCATTATTGTGTCAGTAGTTTATGAAACGAGTCTTAAAACAAAAATAAGTGAAAAAATAAATACAAAAATATTTTTCTTAATATTTGTCTCAAAAATTGATTTCACTTTCAATTGATTACAACTTTTTTGTGCTTAAAATGGTTTACAAATGTTTTAAACAATTGATTTGATTAACAAAAACAGTGATTAAAAATATGAAAACAATAATTGAATAATAATTTTTAAAATAAATGTCTATTTTTTGATATAATTTTTATTTTAAAACAATATTTTTAGCTTTAATTCAGTCATTGTTTTCAATGAATAGTTTTATTTTGATTTTAGTTTTCATTTGATTTTTATTGAAAAAAAGTTTTATTTTTTAATAATTAATAAAATATTTAATTATTTTTTGTCTAAAATATTGTTTAAAATTATTCAAACATTTTGTGAAACATTCAAAACCTTTGATCACATCTTCAGTAAGTATTCAATCATTTTATGACTAATTATAAACACAATTCAAATGTGTTTTCAAATTGTGATTCATTATATCCTAAGAATTATTGCTTTATCACCCTTTCTAAGGGGGGTAACCACAGGTTTATTTGTAGTTTCAATTTGTATCCAGGTGAATTGTAATTTTTGTTTTTTAATTAATAGTCTAAATTTGTTTATTAAATTGAACTCTATTGATTTATCTAAATGATTTAGCTAGCTAAAAATACTTAAATTAAATTAACCCTTCATCACCCCTGCAGAATTGAGTTAGTATATCGACCCTAACTTTATGTGTCCATCAAATACTTGAAAACTGGTTACAAAGCACTGCCATATAATGATAATAATATTATACCCCTTTGAGGGGAGTTTTTATTTGCTTTAATAATGTTTTCACTCAATTCTGTCAATCATTTGCATTGAATTGAAGTTTTCATTCATTAATCGCATGAATAATATGCGGTTTGACTTCAATTCAATGATTAAAGCAATTGTTTTGTCGCCCACTCTCGCAGTCTCTCATCAAATGAATAGTAATTTTGTTTTATAAAAGTTTGTCTTATTTTTTATATGCCTTTAAAATCCTTGAACTCAACGATCATATACTGTACTGTCTTATAATGTCTTCAGTGATCTCCAGACCAATGGATAGATAATAGCCTTCATTGCAATTCATATCATCTTTTCAATCGATGTTTGAATTGTTTATTAGGTTTTTGTTATAATTTTTGGTTTCATTTGATTTTATCTTTAATTTTACGTGAATTACACTTAAAGTCAAAATTTTTATCGATTTTTTATATAAATATTAATTTTCTTCTCAAAAATAATCTTTAATTCAATGAAACGCTTGCTCTTTAAGGGAAAGTTGTGTTGTTATCTAAATATGACTATAATTTGCAGATAATTAATAATTACCCTTAAAATGATGGCTCCGACCACCTCTTTAGAGACGGTTACTATTGTCCGACCCCTTAAGGTATGTATTGTTTAAATGTTTACTGAATTTGCGTTAACTTTTGAATACATTTCATACCAAAGATCAGTAATTTATGATTAATAGCTGTTTTTGTATTTTATTTTATTTATTGCAAAAACAATGTGAAAATTGAGTCAAAAACTGATCCAAACATCGATTTTTTGTATTTCATGTTTATATTTCGTGACTTTTTGCTCATTTCTCTACAATTTTGTTGAATAAACATTAGTTTTGAGAAAATATTTCCCTTTTATTCAAAGTTTGAATTCAATTTACAATTTACTTGAAAACTGTGTTTTTGTTTTGTTTTTCATATTTTAAGTGAAAATTTCTTTCAAACTCTCATTAATTTTTTTCTTCCCTTCCTTTAAATGCTTAAAATATTTTGCAATTTGTTTTTGAATCTGAAATTGAATTTTCATTTGCAAAACCATTTTTCATATTTAATCTGAAATTCAGTTTTCAATTACTTTTTTGTTTGTTTTACACAATAACTAAATATTAATTCAAACAAACGATTGAATTATCTTTTTATCGTTGAATGTATTTGTTATTCAATTAATGTTTTACTTTCACTCATCAAATGTGTATTTAAACGACTGATCCTTAAAATAGACGACTGACTGATGAATAGGTTTGTTATTTTTAACAGCGATTGCCAGCGATTAGTGAATGCTTTTAAATGAGTGCTCAATAAATGGGCTCTGAATTTGTGATATAGTCTTAAAATTTGTTTAAATTATTAATGCATTGAAAAATTGATCGAAAAATATATTTTGTTTTTGGATTTGATTCCGTATTTCCAACAAAGCATTTGTCAAATAAGGGAATGGTAGACAAAACAACAAACCAGAGTTCGGAATGTAATTAATGGTCAGTTGTGTTCAATACCAGTGTGCAGTCGTGTGTCTGTGTTTATAGTTTATGAAAATCTCAAACTTATAGCTATTTTGTTGCACAGAATATACAGAATATTATCGGTTCTCCGCTATAGTTATGTTGCAGTGAAGCGCTATTAAGGGCGTTCTCTTACCAGTGCTCTCTCTCTCTCTCCCTTTCCATCCATCTCTATCTGATAACACGAGTTTGGAGTTGTCTCAGTGCCCCACAGCACAGCTCTGTATCTCCCGGTGCTCTATATATCTACAGTTAACAGTGTATTACTTATTGCTAGCAATCGAATAGTTTATTATTTTTTCTCTACACTGACTGACATGTCGTTTGTATAGAAACCATTGAATCCATTGTTGGCACTGAATGTACGGCACTGTATGGTCGCCAGTCTTATACATTCGGCACTTGTATTCCGGCGCTCCGTTTGCCACTGCTTTCCAAAAATTGATTTTTGTTTTTATGCCTTCTTTTTCTGGTTTTCATTATTCAAAATATATTTATTATTATTATAACAATAATTACAAATAAAATGTGTTTTACATTCAATTCAAACAATTTATTGCTTATTGTATCAAATTGTTTGATGTTTTTATTGAGTGCTTCCCTTTTGGACAAAAAATTATGAGTCGTTTGATTAATGTTGAAGTATTGACAACATATTCATTGACTGATCGCTATATTAGTCTTAACTACCGATCCTTACGATTCGCACAAATCGTTTTCATTGTCACTAACTATTGGTTTTAACTTTCAATAAAACACGAGTTTTGTGTCTAAATTCCTATTCATATCATTGAATACAATATCAAAATAAGAGATAATTTTGTGAACAGTTTATCAGTTTTTAATCAATACCTCCGAAACCTTTCATACAATGAATGGTTCGGTTTTGAGACAAAATATCATTAATTATGGAAATCCTGTTCTTCTAAACGACAATAACTGTCCACAAATGAACCAGTACCCTTTTGGTCATCAACAAAATGAGTACCAAATTGAGGAACGTATTGAAGTGATAGAGGAACGGGTGCCGGGATGTTGTTATTTCTCAACCGTTTGGCGTAAAAATTGCAATATATTCAGGGTTTGAGATGTTTTTCACTATTTTCTCAGCGATTTGTTTCTTATTTTACAACATTTGACTCAATTTTCAAATCAATTAATTTAAAACATATTTTCTTTGCTTTAAATGAATTCAAAATTTAATTGATTTTATAATTAATTAATTAATAATTAATTGCTTTTGAAATGAATTACTAATAAATGTTTTGATTTACAGGTCATTGCATTGATTTGCAGTTTTTTCGTTGATTTACTTATGTTATTGTGTTTACTGTCCACCAATTGGTTGACAACAAATAAGTACAGACAGGGGTTGTGGCAGTTCTGTATAGACGCCGATAGTCCTCGGCCTTTGCCTTTTGGATTGACGGAGAGTGAGGGCTGTCATTGGGGTAGAGATGCAGGTATTGTATGCTTTCACTCATTTATTGCTTATTATCTAACGATTGTATATATAATTAAACATTTATTGCAACCCCTGTTCACAGCATATATACGTTTATCGGGTTTTTTCTGTGTCGCGTGTTTTGTGTTGTCTTTAATGGCAACTATTTTGACAGCTTTCGGGTTATCGAGTCGAGACCCGAACCGGAAATACACTTTCTATCGATTCGCACTTTATATTAATTTAGCGGCGCGTAAGTCATAAAACAACTCAAATACCCCCTAATGTCTGTAAACTAAACCCCCTTTATATCACTTGTGACAGTACTGGCAGTGATTGTTGCGCTGACTCTATATCCGGCCTTTTTCTACAATGAGTTGCACTCAAACCTAGTGCCGGTCAACCGACCGCTTTGGTACTTCGGTTGGGCATACGGTGTGGGCTGGGGTTCAGCCATATTCCTGATCGGGTCTATACTTCTCTTGGTTTGTGACAAAGAGACGGAAGAAATCTATTATAAGGAGAGAACTATTATTCATAATAACCACAACTCATCCAAAGCTTAACAACAAATGTATACAAAAGACAAACATTTTTAGACAAACTTAAGCCCAAAAAACAACTGAAAACAACTGATTACCAATTGATCTGAAACTGAATTGCAATACAAAATACAAAGACTTATATAATATTTAAATGATTTCATGATTTAGTGTAATATTTGTCGACATTTTATTGTATTATAACATAAGGTATGAAAACATAATTAATATTGTATTTGAGAAACGATTACTCATTTCATTCAATACTGATATTTATTTTAATTCAAAAATTGAATCAAAAAACTGCAAAAAATAACTTCACTTTTGCTCTCATTTTCATAAGAGAAACAAAAACAAACCTTTTTTCCCGTTTTTTCAAGAATCTCAACGAAGAAGAAGAAAAAACTGTCGTTTGGATTGAGTTTTGATTTGTTTTTGAATCCAATATTGAATTAATTTATTGATTACTAAAACATACAAAATAATTGTCAAAAAGATTTGAGAATTGAATAAAACATTGATTTTTTGGAAGAATTTTAAAAATATTTTTCAATAATTTAATTAAATTTTTATTTTAATTACTTTTTATAACTTTATGGCCAATCGATTAATACCCGGCAACTGTTGAGGACTGGATAGACAGCACGCGATCAGATAAAAGGCACCGAAATATCGGCTCAGTTTAATCATATGTTGTGGAAGTTTACGCAGATTTCCGGTTCGGAACTCCTTTTCCAAATCAAAGGCCGTTTTGATTGTAATCAGAGGTAATAACAGCCAAAGAGAGTAATGAATACTTAAAACACAAAACAGTATATAAGGTATGAATAATAAGAGCGCAAACATAATATGCGAAGCCGACTGTCCTATCAGTATTGCTATAGTCACACAACCGGCCCGACGGTCAGACTCCATGTCCCGCGTGTTGTTTGCGTGAAGAATGGCCTCAGTGTTGAGGGCCAGTGGTATGGCATATAAGAGTGGCATTAAATCTAACGTTCCTATCGTTGAAAGCAATTGATTACTAAAGGGATTAAATGTTTGATACCATACCTGTCTGAGCGATGAAAGAGTAGAGTACAGCCACCGGTCCGAAGGTAAACATAATTAACACATCCCCTAATGCTATATATTTAAGTCCAATACCCCCTGTATATAAAAATGATGATGAAATGCCGCCGAAGTATACCAGTGCTAACAACTCCATTCGGGCCGGACTTAGGTATACCACTACAACAAACCCAATACAACCGATGATATAAAATATAACACCTGTTTAAGGGGACAAACGATAAGTGCTTTGTTGTACCGAAAGGCTGTAATCCATACCTAAGTTCACCACTTCTTCGGTAGTCAACAGATTGTCGACTAAAGTCCGGTCGTCTGACCGTCTCTTAGAGTCAATGCCTTTAATGTAATCGCAATAAGTGTTGACCAGATTTCCGGCCGCGTGTACAGACATAACGGTCAACAGAGTGGCCAACAGTATCACCAGAGAGTAGGTCTCCGACGCCTTGTAGGCGAGAATACAGCCCATAGTGACCGGCGTGAAGGAGGACATCAAAGACCAGGGTCTCAGTGCCACCAAATAGTGGTGACATCGCGTCAACCAATGACTCATCACTTGACGACAAGTATTGCAATAAAAAGTGATTTAAAAATGAAAATAAATAACAAAAAACTTAACCAAAAATGAAAACACAATTCAAACGACAATTAAATTTATGTTTGGATTTAAAATAATTTAAAAATCGTTTCATAAAAACAATTATTAATTAAATGACAAAAAGTCACACAAAATCTAATCCAATATTTAGACCCCCTTTGAGGCCATATAAGGCGTTAATCAAAACTAATTAACGATTTATTAATTAAATGTTTAATTAATTTATTTAAAGCGCTCTTCAATTGATCGCACATTAAGTGTACTGTAATTACAATCAATGTTTTGTTGATTACATTTATACATCAATTACGTCACTCAAGGGGTCCACAGTTATTGGAGAGAAGCAACTCTGCCTGTACAGTGTATTAATGCAAATGAACTTGTACAGTACATTAATGATAAAGTATTATACTGTACAATTTATTAGTTTTAAAATCATATCCTTCAATAGATGTGTTCACTGTTCAGGGTTATTCACGACAACTTTAATTAAAGTGTTGGGAAATTTCACATTTTTTATAAATGCAATTTTGCTTAATGTGAAATTGTTCAGGATGTAATTTTCACACTCTATTTCTATTTATAGAATTCTCACCTTGTTACTTTTTGTGAACATATAGACGGAATACTTAGTATCCGTTTAAATGATAATGAATTTTGTGTATGAAATGACGTTTTTTGTGAAACAATTGAAATAAAATTCAATTATATTTCGCTTCAAAACTATTTTCTCTATTGTTTTCAATTCCAGACGTAATTAATGGATAAAAATATTGTTTACTTTTTATGTATTTTTTGTTTTGATTTTTGAGATAAATCTGAAACCGATTTCACAATTGATTTCAAACTATGTTTTCAATTAATTATTGCTTTAATTGACAACAATTTCATTGAATATCAATCACTGGTTGACTCCTTTCTCAGCATCTGGTGCTCAGAGCACAGGTATACCATTAAAAGATGTCCAAAAGTGTGATACCAGTGGTGAGACTGGACTCGACGTCCAATGACTCGCCGTTTGAGTCAATTATCGGCAACTCTTTGACTGAATTGAGATCAAGGGATGAAATGAGACGAAAGAAAGCCATTCAGTGCTTAAGACAATACATCAATCAAGACATGTCTGAAGTGTCCGACGAAGAGATGAAAGCATTTTATGATTTGTCAATCACTAAGATCTTTGACCTTATGTTGGGTTCGGGAGCTAACAATGCCAATGACATTAAGGCCGGCATTATCTTAATGTGCATTCTTCTGGACTCCATGTCCTCATTGGTAGATAAGGCCAAACCAGTGATATGCGCGCCGTTTGCCAATCATTTACGTAATTTGAATCATAACTTCTCCGACAGTGAGCTCTTGGATCTGTCGGCCTGTGCTGTCGGCAAAATAGCGGTCAATTCGGGTGCCGTTATCACCAATTTTGTCGAGTTTGAGGTCAGGCGTGCCATTGAGTTGATCGCCGCCGACAAGAATGAGACCAAAAGACATTCTGCGGTAAAGTTTGCATTCAAACCATTGTTTTGATTCAAAATTGTTATAAATTTTGTTAAAACCCCTTAAAATCTAATTTTCATTCAATTTATTAATTAATGTTTAAATATCCCTTAAAATGGGTGAACAGGTGCTAAATTTGCGAGAACTGGCTAACGTGACGCCCACTTTCTTCTTCACTCACGTAAACCTCTTCTTTGATAACATATTTTTGCCGATAAATGACCCCAAAGTACGGGACTCTGCGGTCTCTGCCCTGCGTTCGGCACTCTATGTGGTCTCAGACAGAGAACGTGTTTCCCACGACTTGAAGGACAATAAGTCTCGAGTCGATCAACAGATTCCCAATTATTTCAAGACTTGTTTTGATGAAGTGATGAAAGGTTTTGATGAAAGAGACAAAAGTGCGCCGAAGGAAAGGGATGACAAAATCCAGGCCTCACTTCTTATCTTAAATGAGTTGTTGCGCTGCTCTAACGACTCAGGTATTCAATGCAAGAATCGGTGGTTTAATTGAAACTAACTTTTGATTGATTGTCAAAACAGGTGACACTATTGGCCGGGAATTGGAGTTTAAATTCACTCAAATTGTGGAAAACCAAAGCAGTTCTCGAAGCAGTCAATTGTCTAAACTCTTCAGAAGTCATCATAACTTTCAGACCAATCCATCCGTTCCTTCCTATGGGTTGAGAGATCTGAATTCAGTGGTCAAGTACCACAAGGAGATGGGAATCGCACCCATTCCCTCATCACAACACAAGTATTCATCTATTTTTCTAACCATTTCTTAAGTAATAAACCATTGATTTGTTGAACAAACAGATACAGACCTCCAAAGCAGAGTCAGATGTGTCGACAGTTATTGTTAGACAATTTTGATGACCTGTGCACTCAAGTGATGCTTCAGTTGAGGTGTAAAAACACTCAAAATATAAATCACGTTCTCTTGACTGTCATTCCAAGTCTTGCGGCACTAAATCCCGAGAGGTTTTCGGCGAAGAAGTATATAAAGGAGTCAATTGTATATATACTGAACAATCTTCGGGTATCGCCCGCCCGTTCCCTCGCATTCATATCACTGGGTATTCACTTCTCTGTCGTTTAACAAACAATTTATTTAATGATTTGTTTTTAACCATAATTTCAGGTCTTTTAGCGAATTCTGTGATTCACGTGAAGAATGATATTCTTCGACAACATATGCAACAAATAATGGCAACAATAAGACAGACATTACCGCCAAAAGAACATCAGCCGAAGAAACGCCTGCCGACACCCGATCCGGCGGTCTTTACATGTCTGGCGCTATTAAGTCAAGCGTTTGGTGACGCCATTCGTACCGATATTTATGATCTCTTGGATTCTATGTTTACGACCGGACTCTCGGAAGGTTTGGCCGCAGCTCTGCACGAGATATCCACATATATTCCGGCGCTTAAGAGCAACATTCAGGACGGGTTGCTAAGGATGTTGAGTCAAATACTAATGAAAAAGGCTTACGCTTTGCCCGGTGTTCCCAAACACTTACAGCTCAGCTCTGTTTCCTATAGTCCCGAACCCACAGACGTTCAGGTATTGTGTTAACGGTTTTCACAAGTTATTCAAAACTCACTTCTTTATAGACAACAATCCTTGCGCTCAAAGTTTTGGGTCAATTTGACTTCGAGTCCCGTTCTCTCAACCAATTTGTCAAACACTGCGCCGAAACATACCTCACAGACGACAACCGGGAGGTGAGACTCCAAGCAGTGCACACCTGTTGCCAGTTATTAACGCCGGCGCTCTTGAAAGTGCAGACAAAACACTCCCAAACTCTGGTCATAACTATTCAGGTATTCATTGATTGTTTGAAAATTCAATATTTGTTTCAATAATTGCTTTCATTTTTAGGACGTTTTGAGTCGTCTATTGATTGTCGGCATAACTGATGTCGACATATATGTGCGCTATTCAGTGCTCTCCAGTCTTAATGAACGGTTTGACCTGCACTTAGCGCAGGCGGAAAACCTTAACTCTCTGTTCATCTGTCTTAACGATGAGGTGTTTGAGATCAGAGAACTGGGTTTATGTACGATCGGACGGCTCAGTAGTCTTAACCCGGCGTATGTGATGCCATCCCTAAGAAAGGTTTTGTTGCAACTGTTGATGGAATTGGAATATTCGGGAATTTGTCGCAACAAAGAACAGAGTGCTAAGATGTTGGGCCACTTGTTGGCCACCACTCCCCGACTCATTAGGCCATACACTGAACCAATACTTAAAGTATTTTTGCCGAAACTCAAAGACCCATCTCAGACGGTGGTCACCGCTGTTCTCAGTGCTATTGGGGAACAGGCGATAGTGAGTGGCACTGAAATGAAGCGATGGATCGATGAGTTGTTTCCCATTATTTTGGATGCAATTCAAGACTCATCTTCGCACCAGAAACGAGAGGTCGCGCTCTGGACTTTGGGCCGATTGGTTGAGAACTCTGGATATGTTGTGGAGCCGTATTGGAAATACCCGAACCTTTTGGACATTCTTTTCAATCTATTAAAGTCGGAATCGACTCAAAACTCACAACTCATTAGACGCGAGACTATACGAGTGCTCGGATTGATAGGTGCGGTCGACCCCTATCGACATAAAGTCAATTTGGGAGTCATTGACCAATCGGGCGATCCGTTGATAGCACACGACCCGATCATAGATCAAGGTTTGGTCATTTGGACACTTGTTTAACAGTTGTTATAAAACCCCTGTTATTGTTCACAGAATTCAATGCACACGAAATGCTTTCAAACCTGTCCTCAAGTTTCGACGACTTTTACTCAGCACAAGCTATTGCGACACTAATGCGAGTGATGAGAGAGCCGTCACTCAGTGGTCACCACACTATGGCTGTACAGGCGGTCGCCTTTATATTCAATGTATTGGGCGTTCGTTCGGTGCCTTATATTCAACACGTTTTGCCCCCTTTTATAAACGTGATCAGAACGGGTGAACCTCATATCAGAGAAGTATGTCTTTTGTTTACTTTGTTTCAATCGCCAACTAATCAATAACTACCCGTCCCCTCAACCCCCTTCCCCTTCAGTTCCTGTTGCAACAATTGGGACAAATGATAGCAATCGTCAAAATCCATATTCGGAACTATTTGGAGGACATCTTCCGCGTTGTCCGCGAATTCTGGACAACCAATTCCCCGATGCAGACGACACTAATCAATGTCGTGGAACAGATTGTTATAGCATTGGGAGGAGAGTTCAAAATATACGTTCCTTATCTGATACCACACATACTTCGGGTGTTCGCACACGACAAGAGTGTCCGCCGAAGTGTGACCGTAAAACTGCTAAGTAATCGATTGATTGGTTATATATTTGTGTCAATTGTTAACTCAATTTGTGTTCACTTCAGACGCTCTGCAGAACTTCGGCACAAATCTTGACGACTATTTACATCTACTGATCCCTCCGATCGTCAAACTCTTTGAATCCAGTGATATAAAGGACAGTGAGGTTAAGATCGCAGCCCTAAAGACAATTGACGTTTTGTCAGATGACCTCCAAATCACAGACATGTCTCCGCGAATAATACACGCAATCGTGCGGACAATTGATGCCAATCCTAACGATAGGGTCAGTGATTGAGTGTTGGGTTCAATGAAATGAAAGTCTTTTTGGTTTAGGATTTGATTAACCAATCGATGGATACGTTGACTGCAGTCGTAGTCCAACTCAACCGTTGGTATCAGATATTTATACCAATGGTTAACAAAGTGCTGTTAAAGCATAAGATAAGTCATCAAAAGTACGACATTCTCGTCACCAAAATCACCGACGGCTCCACTATTGCCGACGCAGAGGACGACCCGATTATGTCCTCAAAACGATACGTCAAGAAAAGCAGAAATCAGTTCAAAGACCCGTCCGGTTCTGTCCCGGAGTCGAAACGGAATCCCGTTTTATTGACAGATCTACAGAAGGCTTGGACTCAATGTCCGAGACGTGTGTCTAAAGAGGATTGGTTGGAATGGCTTAAAATTCTTAACATCGATCTCATCCGTGAGTCACCAGCACTGGCCATCAGATCATGTTTTCCATTGGCGCAGGCGTGCACTTCAGTGGCCAGAGATCTATTCAATCCGGCGTTCCTTAGCTGTTGGAACGAATTGATTGAAGAGCAACAGCAGGTATGGTATTAAATGTTACACTATTTAGGATTGATTGACATTTACATCCCTGTCCTCATCATTTAGGAACTGATACAATCAATTCAAGACGCACTGATGCAACAGGACATTCCCGAAGTGACCGGGATATTATTGAACCTTGCTGAGTTCATGGAGCACGTGGACAGAGGACCCCTTCCTCTCAATGAGAAGACGTTGGCTGAAAGAGCCATCAAATGTCGTGCGTTTGCGAAAGCACTGCACTATAAGGAAGAGGAGTTTCATAAGGGGCCGACCACTGAAGTATTGGGTGCTCTGATTAGCATTAATAATAAACTACAACAACCGGAAGCGTCGGTCGGGGTCTTAGAGTACGCCAATAAGAACCAACTGAACGACATTGAAGTGAAGGAGCGCTGGTATGAGAAACTCCATGACTGGGAGAACGCATTGCGCGCTTATAAACTGAAGTACGATAAGGACCCCAAAGACTTTGAGTCAGTGGTCGGACAAATGCGGTGTTTGGAGGTGTTGTCCGAATGGAACAAACTCTATAACCTGGCACAGGCATCCTTTCCCGACGTCAATCATGACCAGAAGCAAAAGATGGCTCGAATGGCCGCCACCGCCGCCTGGGGTTTAGGCCATTGGCAGCATATGGAGGAATACACCCGTAATATATCGACAGACACTCCCGACTCAGCCTTCTATCAGGCGATCCTTCAGGTGTGGAAAGGGTTTAATATTCTCTAAAAAATGGTTCAAATCAGGGGTTTTATTAACATTTTGTTTGTCATTGAATGTCAGGTGCATTACCAGAACTACAGTAGAGCGCAGTCACTGATAGACAAAGCGCGCAAACTTATAGACACAGAGCTGACAACAATGGCCGGGGAGTCGTATAACAGAGCGTATGCACCGATGGTTCAAATCCAGATGATGTCTGAATTGGAAGAAGTGATTCAATATAAGTTGGTTCCCGAGCGGCGGGAAATGATTAAACAGAAGTGGTGGACAAGACTACAGGGTTGTCAACGGGCGGTAGAGGACTGGCAGAAAATACTGCAGGTGCACTCTCTTGTGCTCCAACCCCACGAAGACATGCGTTCGTACCTTAAGTTTGCAAAACTATGTCAAAGGAGCGGACGATTACAGCTCTCGTACCGAACATTAGTTACACTCTTAGACACCGATCCCTCAAATCTGGGTATAAATGGATGGACTGTTGACTCAATTCTAACCTCACTTTCTATTTATAGGAACCGGTATTCAGTTGCCGACCACTTACCCAATGGTAACATTTAGATACATTGAGCACTTGTGGATCTCTGGCCAGAAGGAGGAGGCGTTCAGCCAATTGGCGCACTTCACTCAAACAGCACTTATACCACAAAACGTACATTTCTTAGCGTCCGATGATTCACAACAACTGCAACAACAGAGGAATGATTTGAATAAACTCTTGAGTCGTTGTTATCTAAAGTTAGGGCACTGGCATGAAAACCTCCAGGGAATCAATGAGAGCTCAATACCCCTTATACTCCAATACTACGCCGCGGCCACAGACAGAGACAACAACTGGTATAAGGCCTGGCATTCCTGGGCTTACATGAACTTCGAAGCCGTGAACTTCTTTAAGGTTTGAAATTGTTATTGAATTCTCTGTTCATTAGTGAATACATTGATTAAACCCCTGACAGGGTGTGCACTCAACAACTGAAGGTCAATCACCGGTTGATCCCACGACTGCCTCATCCCCTATAAGTTCACTCCAACCGCTCAAAACCAAATACGTTCGCGAATATGCTGTGCCAGCCGTTCGAGGGTTCTTCCGATCCGTGTCGTTAGCTCACGGATCCAGTCTTCAGGACACTCTTAGAATACTCACCCTTTGGTTTGAAGAGGGACAGCACCAGGACGTGTATGAGGCGTTGGCCGAAGGCATTAAAACAGTGCCAATAGAGACATGGCTTCAAGTGATCCCTCAACTGATTGCCCGAATCGACACAACCCGAGTACTAATCGCTCGACTCATCCATCAGTTGCTTATAGACATCGGTAAACATCATCCGCAGTCACTGATATACCCGTTGACTGTTGCGTCTAAGGCCTCAGCACAGGGACGTCAGGCGTCCGCTAAAAAGATATTAGACATAATGCAAGTCCATTCCCCAAACCTCGTCACTCAAGCAATGCTTGTCAGCGAAGAACTCATACGAATAGCCATTCTATGGCACGAGTTATGGCACGAAGGACTGGAAGAGGCGTCTCGTCTGTACTTTGGGGAACGGAATGTCAGAGGAATGTTTGATATATTGGATCCGTTGCACCAAATGTGTGACAGAGGGCCCCAAACCCTAAAGGAAATGAGTTTTAATCAGGCCTATGGGCGCGATCTCAGTGAAGCACAGGAGTGGTGTCGGTATGTTATTTACCATTACATGTGCACTTCCGGTGCTCTTTTGTCTTCATTTATTATTTTTGGATATCTATAGAACATATCAACGCACCGGTAATGTCAAAGACCTGACCCAAGCCTGGGATTTGTATTATCACGTGTTTAGACGTATATCCAAACAATTACCGCAATTGACGTCATTAGAGCTTCAATACGTGTCACCGAAACTGATGACCTGTCGTAACCTCGAGCTCGCAGTTCCCGGTTCTTACAATCCTAACCAACCGTTGATTCGTATATCGAAAGTGGAGTCACAGTTGACTGTCATTACATCCAAACAAAGACCGCGAAAGCTGTCCATAAAAGGAAGCGATGGAAGGGATTATATGTTTTTACTTAAAGGACACGAAGACCTCCGACAAGACGAACGGGTTATGCAGTTATTCGGTTTGGTTAACACACTCCTGACCGGAGATCCCGAGACATCTCAACGAAATTTAGGCAAAGATTGAATGGATTTTGAAATCAATTTTAGTTTTAACTTATTTTTTCGTTATTTCTATAGCAATACAAAGGTATGCAGTGATACCCCTGTCCCCCAACTCCGGACTCATTGGTTGGGTTCCGCACTGCGACACACTTCACACCCTTATCAGGGATTATCGCGAAAAGAAGAAAATATTGCTTAACATTGAGCACAGGGTTATGTTGCGAATGGCACCCGATTATGACCACTTGACCCTTCTTCAAAAGGTGGAGGTGTTTGAGCACGCATTAGAGCACACGAATGGAGACGATTTGGCGAAACTTCTTTGGCTTAAGAGCCCGTCCTCTGAGGTCTGGTTTGACAGACGAACCAATTATACCCGAAGTCTGTCCGTTATGTCAATCGTTGGCTATGTATTGGGATTAGGGGACAGACATCCCTCTAATCTAATGTTGGACCGAATGTCCGGCAAAATACTTCACATTGATTTCGGCGACTGCTTTGAGGTGGCGATGACTAGAGAGAAGTTTCCCGAAAAGATACCGTTCCGGTAATGGAGTTAATATTCAGACATTGAATTGGGTTTGACATTGAATTTATTGTCCAACAGATTGACCCGAATGTTAATCAATGCTATGGAAGTGACAGGAATTGAGGGCACGTATAGAATAACGTGTGAGAAAGTGATGAGAGTTTTGCGCAACAATAAGGACTCATTGATGGCAGTGCTCGAGGCCTTCATACACGACCCCATCTTCTCGTGGAAACTGATTGAAGGTTTGCATCAATTGTTTCATTAAATTAAGTGTTTATTAAAATCTATTCATTTGAATGACAGCTCAGCCGAAGATTAAGCACTCAATAGAGTTGTTAGACGACGACGAGGGGGCGGTTGGCGGTGCACTCAATAATGATAAAAGTTTGACCAAAAAGCCCCCGCTTTCCACCTCTGCCTCCGTCAGCGGCATAGTGTTAGGCGAAAGCACAGGACTCCCTCACGAGGGCCTGAATAAGAAAGCTCTTGCAGTCATAAACCGAGTGCGCGATAAGCTAACCGGCCGTGACTTTGAAGCCCATCTGACACTAGATGTGGCAGAACAGGTGGATCTGCTTATAAAACAGGCCACTTCTCACGAGAACCTGTGCCAATGCTATATAGGTTGGTGTCCTTTCTGGTGAGCACAAGTAGTTTTATATTCACTTTTGATATCCAATTGTTTTGTAAATCAAATCTTAAATCAAGACTTAAATCAAAGAATTGTTTTCCAAATGAAAAGAATTTTTATCGCATTTGAAATCAATTTAATTATTATTTGAGACAAAAGTCTCTGTTTTTGATACAAAAGAAATGATTCTCTGAACCAATGATTGAATTATTTTTTATTGAATTAACTGTTTGTTATATAAAATGTATTTAAATATCAATTGTTTATAAAAAATAAATATATATTTGAAATAATTTTTGTTTCAATCGATTGCAATATAAAACTCAATTTTGATTCAAATTATTTGAAAACTTTTTTCATTCAATCGCCTAATGAATCAAAAAATCATTGTTTACTTCCTTTGATGAGATCTTGTGGACCGAAAGACATTGGAAGCAACTGTTCCAGTGATGTCTTTTGGTAAGACATGTCAGGTCTGACCAAATATATGGTTAAATCCTTTGAGAACTTAATCAATGATTAAAATATTAGAATTTGGTTTACATTTGAAACTGAATTGAAATCAAACCTCACGTATGAATTGACGACATGAACCGCACGGGACTATGGTATCAGTGACGGGCATATTAGAGGTGATGGCTATCGCTTCAAATTTAGTTTTTCCGTCGGCGATAGCTCTGGCCATTGCTGTCCTCTCGGCACAAATACCCACACTGTAGGCCGCGTTCTCTATATTACAGCCTAAGAAGCAGTTATTAATTCAAACGAGTTTTCAATTGAAATGCAAACCTTTATATATCGTTCCGTCACTGCTCTCGAGTGCAGCCCCGACCGCAAACTTACTGTACGGACAGTAAGAATGTTTGATTGCTTCCCGACTCTCAGATAACAATTTTTGAACGTTTGGTTTTGCCATAACTCAAACCACAACTGAATTTATAGGAACTTTGAATAATTTGAGGTTTAGGTATAGTAAACGGCGCCCAGTGTTTGATTGTTGCAAATTTAAATACAACAGAGCGTGAAGTGTATGTCTGTGCCAGTAATCAAACACTGGGACCGTAGACTGGATTTGTTGCTCATTTTATAATTGAATTCAATCTTCAAATTGATATTCAAGGCTATCATTGCATATAATCTTATCGTTGACTCAATTAATTGCTATTAAATCAAACTTTTATTGAGTATTGTTTGAGACGTGAAAATTGAAAGAAAGGGAAAGTTCAACAAAGATTTGGTATTTAATAGCAATTGTAATCAATTGTTAATTATTTTACTTAAAAATAAGATAAAAATGTATTATTTACTGATGTTGTTATTATGATCTAGGTCTATTGTTAATTCCTTTCTTTCAAAAGAGGTCATTTACAGAGGATATTCACTTCCAATACAATGACTGTAGTATTAAAGCTAATCTCAAAAACAATTGAAATATCAAACAATTCTTGAGTTTATTTGTAAATTAAGTTATTTTAAAAATCATTACTTGTTTTTGTGATTATATTTTGTTAATCTCGAAGTCTTTTCAACGAAACCCAAAGAATAATCAAATTCTTAGGTAATTATCATTTGTATTGAGTATTGAAACAAAGTTTTTGATAATTTATGACTACTTCACAAACTATTTGCTTATTTTGAATAAAAATAAAATCACAATTAATTGCAAAATAATTTTATTAAACAATTAAAGCGATTGTAACCTAAGTTACGGACCGTTTAACACAATTATATTCAAATTTCTGGCAATTCCTATGTCTTTAGGAATTATTGTGTTTTCAGTGACAAACAATTTAAACAACTTTTTCGGAGATCTAATGCTTTTCTCATTCATTACGAGAATTATGTTTCTTAAGTCCATATCATAGACATCGGCATTGACTCTCATTTTAATACCTGTCCAGTAATGGCTTAAAAACAGTTGACAAAGATTTTGATGATTTAACATATCATCGATTGACTCCCGACTTATGTCAAAAGAATTGAATCTCAATATCTTTAATGATTTGATTTTCAGTATAAGATTAAAGCACTTATCTCTACAACTCTTGCACATGTGTATACTGGGATCCATATAGTTACGGGAACACTCGCACAGCAGGAACGGTAGCCAATAATGTATTTCTAAGATTTTGGGAAACAAATCCAAAAACTCTCTGAAAAACTTAGGGTTTGTTTCGGTGTTGAGTAATACCAGTCGGCGAACACTTTCAAAGGGTTTGGTGTCTTCAATGTGTTTATAATGTCTGAAATCAGTCCAAACTATAAATAAATTCTTCAAATGTTTGTGTTTGTCAGCCATTCCTACAAATGTCTCCCAATTTATGTTTTCTGATTGAAATGAAAGTGAAATTAAATCCAACTTTTCGTTCACTTGTCTCAAAAAGTTGTCTTCACTTATATAGTCGTCAATAATTAAGTGTTTGATTTGTTGAACACTTGCGATGTCTAGTATACCATCCATTCCTCCCAGTGTTTGCGGCAAAGTATGCAAATGGATGTGAATTTGATCGAAGCGTTCGTTAATGAGATTCACTTTACTTATAGTTTGCGGCAAAACTATAAATAGTTTTCTGATGTCTTGAACTGATTCTCTAATTGTAGACAAGTTTTGCAGATTTGTCAGCGAATTAACGATGAGTTGAATGAATAGTGATCTCAACTCAGTGTTGGTTTCAATACAAAAGAGTCTATCAAATGACAAATGAATTATATTTTCCGCTAAAAATATATTATTCGCCAAAATATCGTGTATTTGTTTGTATGAGATATAACAGTGAATTAGAGACAAACACTTGAGATGTTTGAGATTCTCATCAATGAATTCAAATGTCTTTTCATCTAAATAGCAGTCTTTTAGTGCCAAACACTCCAAACAATTGAATTTATTGGTGATGATTGCGAAAGTGTTGAGACTTTCGTCCAAATAATATATACTATTCTTGTATTTGATTGCAGAACTGATATCATTGTTGTAGTACTCAATCACATTAGAGGAATGGTAGGCATCAACGCATAGAAAGTATTTGTAGTCCAACTGGTATTCAATGAGATCAGAGACGCCGACAGTTAAGTGTTTTCTCGCTTTTATGTCTGAATGAATGCATTCATAAAACTGTTTTGATGTCTTCATTAAAGCAAATAAGTCTTCAATTTCTAGGTTTGAGAAGACAGTCATCAAACAGTAGTCATTCATAACTCTGTCCTTCTTCTCCTTCACCGCAAACAGTTCAGTCTTCATACCATCCCTTTCACTGCCAATTAGTTTCTTGTCTGAAGTCATTGAAAGTTTTGCCGTTTTGTTAAAAGCGATTGATTTTTACATTTAATTACTTTAAAATAGTTTTCAACTGAAAAAGTGTTTAATTTTTCAAATCTATTGAAAGCAAACAATTGTTTTGAAAATTTGTGTCAAAAACAATATTTTTAACTAAAAATCAATAATAATTTATATTTTAAAATACATTTTCAACGCATAAATGAAAGTAACAAGATCTTGTGTAACTTATCAAGGCTATGTTCTGTACAGAATGTGTACCAAGGTGCAAATATTCTTGACTCTAGTGGCCAACAAATAAACTAAAAATGTTTACGTTATTTACGTTTTGTGTTTTGTTTACAAACATTAAACGCCTCTTAAAATCAAATTAAAGTTAAATTCAATTGTAATTCAAATAAATTAAAACTTTTTTAACAATTATATGAAAAATATTCACAAAATTATGTCTGAAATAGACTTTGAATGCCTTTTATTGCTCTCAAAAGTAAGCTTTTATTGAAAAATGAAATTTCATTTCAATTGATGTTTAAATTGACATAACTTTAGGCCAAATGTGAATCCAATGTGAAATTAATTTTAAGCAAATACACAGACATTGAGTCCAAAGCCATATCTCTTCCCAAACATATGATCAATGATTTGAAGCAATTACTCAACGATTGTGTCAATGATTTGGCAGTCATTCAGGTATTCAGTCATTAAATCATTGATTGCTTTCATAATTGCATTGAATTTACAGTTAATAACAAATATTTCAAAATTGGTTTACATTTCACTGAAAACTGATTTAAGCGACGATTCAATCAATGGATTGTTTCCGAAGAGTTTTGACCACAAATTAAAGTCAATAATCATTGAATCAATTCATGAAAACACTGACAAATGGTTAGCAAATGTGAAACCGATTCGTAAGTATTGACTGAAGTGTTGATTCATTTCATCCATTGATTGTATGAATGGTTAGAATCGATGCCATCTTTAGTGGACTTCGAGTGCAGAACCGATGCAAACAATTGTGTCTTAGATTTGACATTAAGTGACAGAAAGAGTGATGTTTTGAAACAATCGCTGCTTTTGTCTAAACAACAGATTCAGGACTTGACTAAAGGGTTGGCAGCCGTTAGACAACAGCTCTTTGAGGCCACGAATAAATCAAATTAGGTTTCAATTGATTTGTATTTAAATTAATTTATTCTTCAAATGCCCCTTAAGAGTACCAAAATTGACATTGATAACAATCACTGCTCTTAACGTTAATTTGTATTCATTTTGTCATTAAATCGCATAAAATATAAATAAATTTTTCAATAAATGATATTTTAATTGATTTTTAATAAAGTTTTTAATTATTTGATGAAAAAGTGAATATTTATGTCATTTTTGGATTCAATTTCTTATCAATTAATTGAAGGACTTTTGATGTGATGTTCATTAGTTGTAAAGCAAAGGTTATATTGAAATGGCTTTGCATTGCTTATTATAAACAAAAAGGTGACTGGGTATGGGTATTGGTGTGGGGGAGGAAGGGAGTGTAGGGTTAATTAATTAGTTGAGAAATGTGAAGTGAGCAATGTACTTTATATTGGAGTCCAATGGTTGAACACACATTGAAGTGGAAAGGTTTGTGAGACCTCTACCTGTATTTCCACATATGATTGCACAACAGCACCGGTATATCAACCAATCCTAAGCCAATGTTCCAAAGAATAGTTTTTGATTAGGAGTGCCAGGGGTTATGTACCATGATAGTGTTTATATAATATTAGCATGTTCAAATTAATGTTTATAGTGAACACAATATACAGAATATAATTGATTATAAAATTGAAGTTTTGTTATCAAATCAAACAAATATTGCAAAACAATTGACATTAATATCTGGCGCACCGTTGGCTACACCAGTGCCTCACTAATGCCATTGAGTGCTATATATTTAGAAGTTCTAAACACTTGATATCCTTTTCCGCCCAACAGTCCAACAGAGAGACTGTGAGAGCACTCATAGCTTTCACTATCGGTTTTGGTGTCCAAACCATTGGCTCTTAATTGTAGTTCAAATTCAAAATCATTTCATAAAAACAATTGAAAACTATTTTTAATATAAGTTTTGTTAACATTTTTTGGTCTCAATTCAACACAAAAACTATA
The DNA here is from genome assembly GCA_034687845.1 of Pantelozetes paolii. Lineage (NCBI taxonomy): Eukaryota > Metazoa > Arthropoda > Arachnida > Sarcoptiformes > Oribellidae > Pantelozetes > Pantelozetes paolii. The sequence goes on from JAQGAT010000192.1 coordinate 46,513, forward strand.
CTTCAGGTGAGAATTGATTGCAATTTTATATTTAATTGCATTTTAATTGTTTTGAAGTTTTAAATCCTCTGTCCTTTTAATCTAATGTTAACTCAATGTCCTGTTTATACCCCTTATTATCGCTTTTATTGTAAAGTTAGGGATATTTTTGCAAAAATTTGGTTAATTTTTAATAAATTTGATTTAAAACTAAATGTGGTTTTAATGTCAAACATAAGGGGTTTTTGTATTGTATTTAATTGAATTGACCCTCTCTTCAGGTCATGACCTTCTTTGACACAGTTTTGCGTAATCAAGGTCTCTATGTAAGGGGTATTAAGACTACAAATATTGGGTTTATATGTAATTATAATCTAATCTAAAGTACATTGAAATGAAAGTAATTATAATCACGTGATTAGACTTCAAAGTAGTTACTGATAAACATGTGATGACTTGGAATTCAGGTGTATTTTAATTGTTTTGAATACCCCTTAGAATGCCAATCGACGCGGTTTCGTTCGCCAAGGATTTCCTCGCCGGAGGTATATCGGCGGCCATCTCTAAGACAGCGGTCGCACCGATAGAAAGGGTGAAACTTCTTCTTCAAGTACAACACGCGTCCAAACAGATAGAGGAGAGCAAGAGATATAAGGGTTTGAATTGAAATCAATTGAGTTTTAAGGGGTTTTTATTCATTAATTGTTTGTTATTGAAGGTATTATCGATGCTTTTGTCCGCATTCCCAAAGAGCAGGGTATCATTGCTTTCTGGAGAGGAAATCTGGCGAATGTTATCCGATATTTCCCGACACAGGCCTTGAATTTTGCGTTTAAAGACAAATATAAACAAGTCTTTTTGGGAGG
>JAQGAT010000193.1:0-47343 GCA_034687845.1 Pantelozetes paolii
TGAAATCAAATGTAAAAACAAAAACATTTGTAAATAATTGCAAACAAAATGTGAAAACAATTAATGATTTGAAAAATGAGAGCAAATTTCTCTGCGGTTTCATCGGTTGTCGGAAAGGGTTTGAAAGTGTTTACAAACTCTACGATCACTTAAATATCTGTCACTTAATGGCCATTGAATACAAGTGTCCTCACTCTGGATGTGATTACAGATCCGATGATAAACAGTGTTTCACAACACATATGTCTGAACACAAAGTGAATGATAAAAAGTGTTTGAATTCTGATTGCAATGAAATGTTTAAAACATCTAATGATATGAAAACACATTATATAAGCAGTCATTCAATTGATGGCAAAATGGTCTGCGATTTCATTGGTTGTGGGAAAGGGTTTAAACAATTTAACCTTGGTCGCTATAGACATCATCTTAAGACCCATACAATGGACAGACGGTTACATAAGTGCTCGATAAAGGGATGTGAAGACATTCCTAATAATTTAGGAGCACTGAAAGCACACATCAATGGCCACATAGGCACCAGACCTTATGTCTGCGCTTACGACAACTGTGGCCATGACTTTGCAACAGAAGGTGCGCTCAAAATACATATCAAAAATCATAAAACAAAAGAGAAGTTAGTGAATGAGGGGCACTGGTATGTTTGTACTCACCCGGGCTGTCAGTATAGGACCAAAATACCCGATCATTTGACTCGACATAAGAAACGACACACAATTGAGAGGCCCTTTAAGTGCTCTTTCAATAGTTGTGACAAAGCGTTCAAAACACGACAACTCTTGAAAATACATATAAATAGTGTCCACACTATTGAACGCCACTTCAAGTGCCGCTTCAGTGGCTGCGGAAAGACATTCAAAACTAATACCAGTTTATACAAGCATTCATTTCTTCACTCAAAAGAGACCCTGTCTTGTAGTTGGCCAGGGTGCAATTATACACATAGGAGTCGCATCCATTTGAGAGAACATGAAATGAGGAAACACTCGGGTAGGTTACCTAAGGAGTACCGGTGCGAATGGCCAGGGTGTGATTATATATCTAAAGGAGGAAGATGTTGTTGGAGCTATAAACAACATTTTACTATACATGTGCCGAAAGATAAGAAGTATTCGTGCAGTTGGCCCGGGTGTGAGTACAAGACCACTCTTAAAGCGTATTTGGAGAGACATATCGAAAGGCATAGTACGGATAAGAAGTATGGCTGTCATTGGCCCGGCTGTCCATACAGGGGCACAACCGATGATAATTTAAAACAGCATTTAAGACATCATGTGTTGAATGTTAAAAAGTATTCGTGCAGTTGGCCCGGGTGTGAGTTCAAGGGCACTCAAGAACGGTATTTGACTAAACATGTTGAAAGGCATAGTATGGATAAGAAGTATGTTTGCCATTGGCCCGGCTGTACATACAGGGGCACAACCGGTGGTAACTTAAGGTGTCATTTGAAAGTACATAACAAATGATTAAATGTTTGAAAATGTGTTTTAATTGTGATTAAAATAGTTATGAATTTTGTACCGAAATTAAAAATTGCATTAATGAGCATGGTGTGTTATTTGTTGAAATACTGGAAATAACTATGATTAACTGGATTTATAATTAATTGGAGTTAACTAGGTAAATGGTTGTATAAGAATTAAGAGAGATATATATTCTTGGTTATATATTCAAATTAAATAAACATATTCTTGGTTATTCCAAATAAATGTAACATATGCTTGGTTATTGATGCAATAAATGTAATATCCCTGTATTTATTTAATCAAGTGATCAATTGTTTCATTAATTATATACTAAACTCAATTAAATTTAATTATTTAATACTTGTTTAATCAAGAGTTGATAATTAAATAAACTAACATTGCTCAATCCATTCAGTAATACAGGTACTGTAACATTATCATTCAACTTCAATTGATGTGCTGGCTGCAACAGTATTTATTGATTGTACCTTGTTCACTTGCATCAGCAGTAATTGAGGAAAGTTTATTCAAATATTACATCACATGTAATGGCAATCCCTACAGAGTGTGACTCAACCGCACACACAATCGGTAACAGTGTTTGTGAGCGGAGAGTGAATGCCTTTACTTTGGGGATGACGTCAATCGGTGACGTCAGTCATACAATCAATAACTGCTAAACCTTTGACATTAAGGGGCGAACAATGCGTGCAATACTAAGCGTAACGACATTTCCGTTCATCCCTTCAGTTATGAATTGAGCGCCGAATGAGTGAAGTCTTCACAACAAATGTGTTATCAGTTTCTGAAGTAAACAAAAGATTTAATCAATTGTTTCACTAATTGTGGACAAAATCTATGCATTAATTGATTCACTGGTTCTTCAGTTCACACCAAACCCTGGATTCAAATGAAGAGATGATTTGTTTGAACGCAAACAACGATTCAAACGACTCGGCCGTCAACTACTCGCCGCTCACTTTGTCCTCATCGCCGGTCAGGTCGTCCTCTATTAAACAACTGCTCGAAAGTCCTATCATTAGAGCCGATCCACAGATGACTAGACCTGAGCCGCCGGTCAGTAGACCGGAGTCTGATCTACAGGTGAGTGCTTCGCAAAGCAGTGAAAGGAGCGGCGATTCGGACACCGATCTCGAAGCGGACAAAGACTTGGATGAAGTGATTGTCGCCGAATCGCCCGAACGGACACCCGATTCCTCACAGGAAGGCCTGCAGACAATGGACGGTTTGTTTGTCACCGAAGTGGCCAACACTCAGTCATTCGTCGACGAAGACTCCAATGACACAAATGTGACCACAAATGGACGCAATTGTCTCCGACGGCAGAGCTCTGTGTCGACAATCAATACTAATATAACGTCTTCTCCGCGCGCTTTGGCTATACTTAAGAGTGCAATGAAAAGCAGTTATAACTCAAACAGAAGTTGTGATAAAATTAATAACAATAACGAAGACATGTATTCAGTGGACAGTAATCGCAATACAAATGAGTTGAACGGCACTCAGAGTCCGCCCAATCATAAACTGTTACGCAATTCGCCGTTCAGTCGCGGATCAGCTCTTCTCAGAGCAGCCAAAGAACGTCTTGAGAGACAAGAGTTTGAAAGGAGTCCTAAATTAAGCCATTTTTCTGACAAGTCTTCAACCGATTCCTCATATGATAGACAACTGACGAGTATTTTACGTAAACATGAATTACAGTCTTCGCCGACGAGTGGCGAACCCAAGGCTAAGAAGAAGAAGGTTTTGTTCGCCGAACCAGTGGTCAGCTCTAAACTGGAGTTCATCCGACCGTCGCCTTCGCCCACATGTGGTGTTGGACTACTTGACCGGTTGACCGAATTCGGCGCTCAATTGCCTGAACCTCTGGTCCATAGTCTGAGCGAAGAGCCAAATGAGAAGAAGAGGAATCCAATGGTCCATCAAAACAGCACTTTTGATAAGGAGTTTGACACCAATTCTCTGGACTCACAAAACAGTCAAAACAGTGATTCACCGATACTTATAACCACTCAGTACTTCGAGGACGAGTTGGACGAACCCAGTTGTGGTCAACACCACAACCCCATCATTCCCATAGACTTTTCCGACGACACCTTTGCACCGGTATTTCACTCACAATTGAGTCCTTCTTTAATCAATAGTTAACTGAATATCTATTTTAAAGAATCGTTTGATGTCTTCGTGTGATTCTGACTCCAGTGGTGACTCATTAATGTGTTCACAGGTATTGCCTGAAAGCACAGGCATTTTTAACGACGAAGAGAGCTATAGAAGGGCCAGTATTGGCGTACAAACGGTGCCAATAGAGGAGAGTATCGAGACCTACAACGACCCGATAGTAAACCTTCCGATTCGGTTGAGTCTAATCAAAGAGTTGTATCATCTCTTCGGGAATGTAATCAAAGAATACTCAGACGACTCTTAGCGGAGAGAAAGTGCTGTTATTTATGAGTAATATATGAGAATATAAACGAAAACTTGTTATGAGTTTAAGATTAAAAATAATAATTAGTTTTTGAATTGAGTTTTAAAATTGGATTTTGTTTTTCATAATTCACTCAAACTTTCGGTTAAATTGAAAACATTTTTCTCACTTTTCATTCAAAACTTAATTTCAATTAAAGCGTTGCAAAAGAGATGTTATTTTTTTTATTGTCGGAAAAGCATTGAAAAAGCACTCAAACTATTCGTCCAATTGTTGATTGAAATCATGTTTTTGTTTATTATTATAAATGAATAAATAGTTTTTCAAATCACTTATTGATTAGACTTTAAATTAGGATCTCTTTTGAAACCCAACACTCGATCTGTGATTTTCACTCAGCGTTTAGTTCTTGTAATTAATCCGGAGTTCAATACAAGACATGAGTTTGTGGTCAAACTGTTGGCCACTTTTGAACGCCATTTCATATTATCTTAGATTCAATTCAATAACACTTTTAATCATTAATTGCTTTATATTTTAATTAAACAATAATTTAATTGAATTTCAATTGAGTTCTGATTTTTTGTAAATATTTTTTAATTCAATAAAAAATACAAATGTTTTCATAAAATACAAAACAATTATCAGAAAAATGGTCTCAATATTGGTGTAAATGTTAGCTTTTTATCATTGATTTATTGATCAATGTCATTTTTTGCTGTTCTATCATCACATTGTTATGAGCCCCTGAGCATCACCATGGAGTTCGACCAGCGAAAATAATTTAACAAGTTAGATTGAAGCGTCAATAGATAAATGAAACAATACATCCCACACCAGTGTAGATGTATCAGGCTGCTTTTTAAATCGAATTCAATCAACAGTGATTCAACGATTATTATATTAATCACTGTATTACCAAGTTTATTGGACAAAAATTAAGCAAGTACAATTCAAATAAAAATTTGATAAATGAGTAATTTGTTGCTTAGTTTTATTAAAAATTAATTAACATTGATAAATTTTTATCATAAGTATCTAATTTAATATATTTAAATAAAATAAATAAATTGAACATGATCAATTTCGTGTGAATTGATTTGACAAACCCTATATTCAAAATTCCTTTCAAACAGATTCTGGTTATTCTGGTTAATAAGGTTTGACTTTAGCGCCCAACCCATAACAGAGAGCCAATGAGAGGCCGAGATTGTGGGTCACGTGATCACAACCCTCTCACCTGATTGGCTGCCAGAGCTCTCTGTGTATCAGTTGTCTGTATGTCTGCTCAGAGTTAAAGGTCTATCATATGATTAAATACAACAATAATTACAACTAATTATAGCATTAATTGTCTCCCAATTGGAGACCAAATCGCAAGTGAATTGACATTTCATGTCTTCGGCCAACAGTTTGAGCGAAAGGTGAAGACATTTAAGCGATTGGTTTTGCCATCAGTTATGAACGCAAAGCCAACAAATGCTGAGAAATCGATAACAGATAACAGGCTTTGTCTGCACCACAACCACAACCACAACAAAGAGATGACGACTGACCACAAGTTGGTCAACGATGACAATCAGACCACTGGTATGCATATGAGTGTCAATTGTCTTCTCGACTAACCATTCATTCAATTCATTGTTTAATCAATTGTTTTCTCATTCAATGAGAAGACAATCAAAGACTTAATTAGACTTTTATTTAACACTAATTTGTTTGTCAATTGATTGGTCGCCGGTTTAGTGGACACAGTGGCCAAACCGTCGGACAGATGGCCTCTCGTTGAGCATAGGATAAGATTGCGGCGCTCTTTGAGTGTGGATTCGGTACACATGGCCTCATCCTATCAGTTGGTCGGCTCCGCAGCGGTTCATAACTTCTATCAGAGGACCGACCGATTCACTCAAGTATGTTATCCTTTCCCTGTGTTTGATCTCATGTCCACTGACTTCATGTCAATGCTGACCACTCTTTGAGTCCCAATGTCTCCGAACCTGTCATTGAAATTGATGTACAAATCAATTGATCTGTTCTTCAGTTCTGTCATCAAATCAATGGACAATTGGTTTTGGCATTCAATAGAGATTTCAAAACCCAATGAATCAATGCTTTGATTAAATATGTTTTTACACCCTTTAAGGGGCGAAATTTTTTTTAATGATTAATTTCACTATAAAATGTCGGCTCACTATAAATGGCTGAAAATAACCCTCTCATTGGGAACTCTAAAAATACCCTGAATTGTTCAAACAATACATCAATTAGTAGTTTATAAGCAATGTCATTTATATTATGTCAATTCATGCCCCTGATCACCCCCTGATTAAGGGGTATTTATAAAATAATTAAATTTGATTATTTGTTATGAAAGCATTCAATCGTTGAGTGCTTTCACTTCGTCTGAGTTAATATGAAATCACTTTATCATTGATGTTGTCATTCATTTGCAGACACCGGAGGAATGGGAGGAATCAGACAAATCTAAAATTGATTATCAGATCAAAGAGCATAAAACTGAGGTACGAGTGCTCTCATTGTTTTGAAATTAGCTATCGATTAGTAATGAATGAAATGGAAAGGGATGTCTAAAACTGTTATCAATCTTATAGTCAGTTCAAAACATAGCCAAAGCTGAGCAAAGAGTGTCGGATCAAAGGGTTGTCGCCAACAAAGACCAGAGCACACAGATCAATGGTAATGACCCTTTCCTACCCTTTAAACATACCTTCAATTGATCTTCAATTCTCTTCCAAAGAATGTGATTCATATAAATCGACACAAGTGTTGATCACATCCGGTGTCAGTCCCACAAAGTCTGGTCCCATAGCTATACCACAGAAACTATGCGTCGAAAGCAGTCGTTCGGCGAATAGTATTGAGGAACTCAATCAGGTTTGGGATCAACTGAGCCGAGGGTTTGGACTTAAGCTCATTGTTTGCATACATTATAGGAGATCGAGAATCTGGTCCTCAAAGGATTGGCCGGTTATGGCGACCAATTGACTTGTGATAAAGTACCCGAAGGCCACAGAGCACCGGTGTTTGAGTTGCTGGCTATTAAAGCTAAAGACACCAATTGTGTGGGAAGTAGTGGTGAAGACAGCAGTGATTTGAGTCAATCTGATTCACCGATCTTTGCATCAGGTTTTCAACCGTTTTTATAGTTTAACCCCCTTTTGTGGATAACGTTATTTAACCCCTGACTTGCATTTTAAGAACCGGTTTCGAGCACCGATACAAATGATGTGCAGAACTGCTGCTCCAGTCCTAAGATCAACAAATTCCTGACACGAGAGCCGCCCGACGGCTGCGAAAAGATTAAGATTGTGAACGAAGACGACAGGTATGACCAACATTCGGGCGCTTTCACCACTGATCTCAATTACATTTAACCCCTTCCTCTACAGAAGCAATTCAGTGAACTGTTATCCCAGTGTTGTCCGGCCGGTGCAGTCATCGGGCTTTGTGTTGCTTCCGAGTCGGAGCTCAGCGTTTCTGCCAATTTTCAAACCAAACAATTGTCTCAATAATCGGATTAATTATCAGAAGATTTGAGGTCTGAGTGAAGAATACAAATCCGTTTTCAACTCTAAAACCAATAGTAATATAAAAATGTGTTTTCAAAAAGCAATTAGTGTTTGAAATGAGAGAATCTATTCATATATTAATCAAAACATAACCCAAACCTACGAAACCCTAAAATCAATCTATTTATGGGTCGTTCCGATAGTCTCTTGTTGTGTGTGTCTCTCTTTCTCTGTGTGTGTCCGGCCGTCTATTAGGACACATACTTTGATCCCATCCCCTGTCTGTCTGTCTCACTCACACTCGACATACAACTAAAGCCAAAGTCATTCAACAAACGGCTATACATTAAAAGGAAATTTGCGAGTCTTAGCCCTTCCCTTAAGAATAATCACATTTGTTTAGGTAAAACACTGTCACAATCGCACCGGTATTCAAGTTGTGGGTCAAAAAACTCAATGGCCGACTGAGCCGTCGGTCCACTCAACCCTCTGACTCAAGAGTTTCATTGAATCCACTCTATTGTGAACTCAATCGCAAAAGTCTTTCACATATTTTCATTGATTTTAGACTCGAATTACTATTTTATGAGAACTTATACTCGGATTTTATCGCACAAATCGACCCATCGTTTGCTTACAGCCTCCCAATGGAAGCCTTAAACCCTGGGCTCAGGGATTGTCAGTACATGAATGTGCTGTCATTACTACCGGTTAGCTGTCAATCGGACTGTAAGTGTGGCGACAGTATTGACAGTATTTTATTAGATTTCATATCAAATTCAATTCAATTATAATCTAATGTGTAATACATTCCCAACAAAAAGCAGTCGTTTTCTGTATTTAAGTCTTTATTTTCAAACTTTTATTACATTTTTATTTCATTTTCTTATTAATTGAATGTAATTTTAATTTTATTTCAAATTATTGTCTAATTGTAAGACATTTTCCGAAACAGTGAGCAATAAAAACAGAATTTCTTCGATTAAAGTAAATCATTTTATTTACCCCTTAGTACTAATATACCCCTTATTTACCCCTTAGTACTAATATACCCCTTATTTACCACTTTTTTCAATCACTAATAAAATGGATGAAAAATATTTATGAATAAAATTGAAAAATCCTATCAAATGTCCAGAAAAAGGGTGAAGTGTTTCAAACGAATTGATGGAAAACTGGGTCATTCTGCTATCGATTGTGGAATCTGATACCCCATGTCCTTTCATAACGAAAGGGTCAAAAGTCAATGCAAAGTAAGTGCAATGAACTTAACCTTCAATACAAAGCAAAGCTTGAAATTTGATAAAAATCTCATTTTATAGTATAAAACAAGGGTTTGACACAAATATTCAGAATTAATTTCCGCCCCTTATTGACATCACATATCAATTTCCCCCCTTATTCACAGCACATATCAATTTCCGCATACATTAAAGGGAAAGGCATTCAAAAAAAAAGTTATTTAATAAATATTTATTTTATTTTTCTATCAATTAATTGAATAATAAATTTAAAAATATATTAAAATTGTATTGAAATTGAAATCAAAGACAAAAATAACTTAAGCTTTGAATAGATTTTGAGTAAAAAATTGAAACAAATTATTGACAAAAGAGTTTCAAATAATAGCATTAAATCTCAAATAGTTTTTCATAACATTGAAAATGAAAACTCAATTAAAAGCTTAAAACAATTAATAACTCATTAAAAGACATCAAAAAACCTAAACATTTGTAATAATTATATGATTTGGCCGTAAAGTCAGGGGAAAGGCATGTCTACAGGCAGGGGAAAGGCCTCTATGGCTAAGGGGACGGGTGTTTATGAGAGCAGTGATTCACTCAATATATTGTTCTCCAAATGAAAGTTATATTCCGATTGACTGGCAGTCGATAAGTACTGTTGGATCCGATCGATGGTCTCAAAGCACCGATTAATAGACATTGAGTTGTTGTCCACCAAATCACTGCCAGAGCCTAACTGTGCGGTGAATGGGATGTTATCTATGGGTGTGCTGTAGGTTTGAACCGATGTCCTCAACGTCTGGACAGTTATGGCAGCGTTAGAACTCTGGCCACTGTTGACAATCATCTGATGCCGAAGACAACGGGTTTGAGACAAAGAGGTGACAATTGATTGGCTAAAGACATACCTCTTGTGTTAATATAGTGGACGTCGATGTCATCCGAGGATAGAGTGACTGCTCTTCAATGGTGTCGACCGCCTGTCCGACGACCACAAACCCATCGCTGGGTTCACCGTTTTGGCCATTATTGTTGACATTTGATGAGCTATTGGTCTGCTTTTTGCTTCGGCCGAAGACGTTGCCCAATATGTCCAACATTTGTGAAGACAATTGTCTTTAAATGTGAGCAAAGATTGCGTCAAACAATGCAAACAACAAACTGTTAATCAAAATAGCCTTCAATTGAATGACAAATAAATATTGAAAGTGAATGTAAACACTCTTCACAAACAACGTTACGCCTCTCACACAAAGGGGGTGTTTAAGGGGCAGAGTTTATCATAGAGATATTTCTTAGAGGGTGTTTAAGGGGTATATTTTAGGGGGTGTTTAAGGCAAGTGTTTAAGGAGTATATCTTAGGGGGTGCTTAAGGAGCGTATTTCATGAGCCGTTTAAGGTGTATTACTTAGGGGATGTTTAAGGGGTATATCTTAGGGGGTGTTTAAGGGGGTAAGATCTAAGGGTGTGTTTCAAACAATGAAATCCTATTTGAATTGATGAAACTCAATGCAAATATCAATAATTATAATCAGTTTTCAATCGATTCTGAATATATTTTTTCAATTAATTTAATGTAAGAAATATTTGAAACACTTTTTCTTCAAAACAATTCAAAGCTAAAGTGAAAAAATGATTTGTATTTTCACTTAACGTTATATTTGGACAACACTTCCCACACATAGACTCTCACTTCAGTTGATCCGGTCTTCAGAGCCCTCTCACGACAAGTGTCTGAAGAGGTTTACAATTGTCTTCATTTGGCGTTTGAATTGATTTTGCGTTTGAATAGTGTTTTTGGCCTTCAATTGCAGACAACACTAGTGTTTATCCGAAGAACTAATCGACTGAATGTCTAAACACCGAAACAATGAGTGCTTTCAATGAGTTTGAGACCAAAGCCATGACTTCGACCGAAGACTACGAAACTGTTGACCGAAAGGACATCAAAGCCTTTGTCCTCCAAAGCAGTGGCCTCTTCGGCGGCGATTGTGGACCACATGAGTCCACTTCTTCTCAACAGCGCTCTGACCACTCCTCACAGCCGTCACTATCGGTAAGCAGTGGTCGATAACCCGATTGGCGTTAATGTCGTTAATCTTTTGATCACTTTCTGAAACTATTGTAAAGACATCTGTAATGAAATGGTAATCAATCGGTGATACCATTGAACTGATCCATGAGTTAAGAACTAAACCATTGATTAGTTATTGAATTAAGATTTTTAGTGCTTTTAGTCTCAAATCTAATCATTATTTGCAGTGATTTTCACATAATTTTCCTCAAAGTCTCTGAAATTAAATGTATTTTTGGCTTAAAATTCAATTTTTTATTCATTTTTTTGTCAATTATTTTCAAAAAACATATTATTTTTTGTAAAAGTTTTTATAATTTTAACGTTTTTTCAAACATTTGTTATAAAAAAATATGAAAACATTTTTATTATTGTTTTCAGAGTTTTATATCTGATTTGAAAAAAAAACATTATTTTTAGATCAGGGGTTCAAATGAAAGGGGATTTAAATAAAAATAGACATCGAATGGAAATTTTCAGTTCTAGTGAATGATTCGGATACTTTTTCACACACATTAATGGCTATCCTTGGTTATTTATATTCTGTTTATTACATCAATTTTGCTTATTTTGCAAAATTGAAACGAAAGCTATTTCTTAATCATATTTTACCCCTTTTTTGTCACACATTTCTGATATTATTTTCTAATATCTTCAAAACCCCCTTATATTTGAGTGAAAGAGCACTAAAAACTAATCAATAATCCATTTTAACATTAAATAAAAAATGAAATATTTTCCCCCTTTTCTCCCCTTATTATAGCCTATTAATGCTTGTTTTCCCCCCTGTTTTGTAAAACTTTATTAAATGACTTCAATGACTGCAAAACTGTTAATCAATTAAATGAAAACATTTATTAATAATTAGTTTTAATTATCGTTTAATTATTTTATGAGTGAATCCTATATTCAGTTATTTTTGGCTCAGGTTTTAGTCAATAAAATGATTACACCTTTGAGTCTCTCTTATTGCCATATCTGGCCATTAAGGCCGAGGAGTGTTTGTGCACCAGGTGTACTACATCTACACTTTAAAATGAAATATACCTGTACTCCTAATTATATAAAAACACTTGAAATTGAAAACATCTACACAATTAGTAAACAGCATATCGTATATCCCTTTCCCCTGAGTATTGAAAAACAAAACAATTTACCGATTCTTGCATTTTTGAAGTAAACGTCAAAACCCTTTTTGGGATTTAAAAGCTTTATAAGAAACTGATCAATGATTGTCTGTACAAATATCGGTAATAATACCTGTCTTACATTGTTTTCCACTAAAGGTTTAATGAAATCAATCTTTGCTTTCATTCTTAACATTGCATTGAAATTGCAATCAAATGTTTGATTCAATTGCCAATCAATTCAATGATTAATTTGAAATGACTTTCACTTTTAGTATTGTATTTAAAAATAATGACTTTTTAGTGACTTCTTGTTTATTGTATATAAACTTTGAGTCCATATTCAGAATCATTTAATAATTATTTATTGTTTGATCCCTTAATCATCAAAAGGTGATGCCTGTGAGTGAACTGCAGGAGTATTGCGCTAAGAATGGTCTGAAAGTCCCTGAATATCGGTTGTCACGGATGGACGGCAATCCACACTCACCTATATTTACAATACAAGTGCTTCTCAATGGTATCTATTGTTCATTGCGTTGTGTTTTGACAATTATTTATGTATTTTTTATTCAACAAAATAGATGTGGTTTTGGGCGAAGGAATCGGCAAATCAAAGAAAGCGGCCAAACATAGCGCCGCACAAAAGGGTTTGTCGATAATCAGAGGCGATGTCTCATCAATACCTCAGGAATTGGTGAATAGTTTATCAAATCTAAGGCTCAAACAAACGGATTTTAAACAAATGGATAAATGGTTTGAATTGTTATATAAAAACATAAAATGCGATCAAATGTTCAATATTTTCATATTTAACAGCGACTCGAGTGCCGAACAGAACAATACAAATATTGGAAACACATCTGAAGCTAATGGAGTGACCAATGGATCCAACCCTCAACCAAATGCTATCAGTATTTTGCAGGAGATTTGCGCCAAAAACGGCTTCAAAGTCCCTATTTATACCGAATTGGATCGATTGGGTGCCTGTCATGAGCCCATCTTCTGGTTCTCATGTCAGGTGCTTTTTGGCAGCGAACCCATTGACGCCAAGGGTTCGGGCAAATCAAAACACTTGGCCAAACGTACTGCAGCTGAAGAAGTACTTAAATGCCTACAGCAGAGGGAATACCCCTTATATACCACTAATAGTCAGAAAAAAGTAAACAATTATTAAAACAATTATTTCTTTCAATGAATTCATTAATTGTTTATTACTTTTGAACAGAAATCCAAATTCAATGCTCACATAACAGACCCGGATCTTGAGAAACAACTCCACTGTAAAGAGTACATGAATTTTATGGAAAGCCTTCATCTGAACACCGATTTGGACACTCTTTTTGAGGCCAAGGACTCTGACTATTGTTTGCGCTTTAATTTAATCGCAGAGAAACTGAATTGTTTTGTAAAATACATTTCACTGACGGAAGAGCAGTCAAAGTCGAGTAAATACAAGTGTTTACTTGAGTTGAAGCGCAATAACCCACTGTCCAAACGGTTGCCTCTGTTCGTCTCCTGGGGTACCAGCGCTACATCCACTGAGCAGGCGATGCAAAAGGCGGCCCAAAAGGCCATAATTATGGTTAATGTCCTCAAAATGTAAAATAATTGATATATTTTTGTATCGAAAACATAATTATATTTAATATTTGTTTGAATTTTTGTTTTTCTTTTGTTTTAACACAAAATTATTTAATATATATTTTTTGACTCTTTTTCTATAGTTTTGTTGATATTTAACAATCATTTAGACTATAATTGAATGCATTTTGTGTTGTTTTTCAGTTTTAAAACTTGACTTCAATTTCAAATGAATTGCATTTAAAAGTTAACAAAAGTTTTCTCAAGTATTGAATATTTATTGTAAAAAAAAGTTCATTTAATTTCAAGTCTTTCTTAACATTTCATTCATTTATCTAATGTTTAATACATTTTAATTTCATTTCATTTGTTTTGCACACAATTTGTCGACATTTAGCGATAATCACAATAAAATTGTTTGCAATTAATGTTAAAATATATTCAAAAATATCTCAGAAAACAGTATTTTATTATTCATTTGATGTTAAAATTCAAAATTCAAATGAATTATTGAAATGGAAGTCCAGAACCACTGAATTTCAAATTGAAGGTCAAGTGCTCAGGGTATTTATAGTGAAAAGTGTAGTTGCTCAAATGTATTACCAAAGGAGTGAACAGGAAATTAACCTTTTTTTCAATTGCATAAAACAGGGCTTTAATCAAGAGATTCATAATTAATATCCAATTCATGACTGAATTGTTGATAAAAATGTATTAAAGTATTTATTTATTAATAAAATTTGTGATTAAGTTATAAATCAATGATTTTGTTATTGTTTTGCATTACTTGATCAACAATTATGCAATGTTTGTAAAGGATTATAAGGCCAGGGCCTAAATACCTGTCTTATTCTAATTGCACTTTAATGTATTCACACATAATTAGACTCTGTTTAAGGAAAAATTCAAATCAATATATGTTTTGAATAATTTTAAAATCAATTTTCATTTTCAACGCTTCTTTAAAATTCCTGAAACCCTAACCTCAAGGGTTGGCATTCAATCATTTCAGTGTATCTGTTGAAGGGATCTCATGACTGACTGATTTTTGCATACCTTTTGGTTTGACATATATTTTAGACATTTTCACTCATTTTCTTAAATATTTAATAAAATAAATGTAAAAAAAGTATTTATTTTTGATTTGAAAATATCGATTGAATTCAACACAACTTTCTACACAAAACTTCTCCAGTTGAACACCAAATTATTCTAGAATCTAGATCATTTTAGGTTAAGTAAAAAAGATGTATCTTGATGATTTCTTTCTTTTTAAAATAAAATATCTAATTTATTTGACATTAAATTTATTTTCATTTCAATTGAAATCAATAAAAATTTCAAATTAATTCAAAAACACTTCTATTCTTTGACAAATTCTGAGAATTCCGGGACATTTCAATGAAAGCTTTTAATACAATATTAAAAAAGTAATATAAAAGCACTTTTGCATTAAATCTAATTTAAATTTAAGTGATTTTTAAGAAAATAATTAACATTTTCTTAACAATTGTCACCAACTTTTGAAAACATCTTTACATTAATGTAAAGCAAATTCAAAGCAAACAAATGTAAAATCAATTTTAAAATATAATAATTGAAATATTAATCAACTATTGAAAGCACTATTTGGTTCCCTATTCTTGAAATTGAAGTCAAAATTCAATTATATTATTAAACAAATAATTTTATAGACTATAGACTACTTAACGATTGAATAGCTGTGCTGTGAATATCCATAAAAACAGGTGAAAGACATTTGTCTAACAATTCAATAGGAGTTTAGACTAATTTCAAATGCATTTAATTATTTCTAAACTCAATCTTAAGGTGAATAACACTGTATAACAATAATTTATATTTAGGCTCTGATAGACAAGCACTGAACTGTAAGTGCTGGTCAACAGCAGCCACTGAGTGTGCAAAGTGTCAAAGAGCTGATTATCTTTAGTTAATCACAAGCACTGAGTGACACACTTGACAGTGGATTCCAGAGACCACCGATTGAGCGAAGAATGGATTAGTTATTCCCAAAATGTATTGATAAGTGATTTCACTCTTCTCTCCAAACAATTACTCTTCAGTTGACTTATTGACACTTTAAAAACATGTTTAAACACAGAGACTACAGGTGCACACTGTGGCCACTATGGCTCCCCAAACTAACTTTTCCTCATAAGTCAGTTATCTTTCAATTATGTCTATAGTGTTTGTTAGGGTAGGGGTTAAATCACTGTTCCCATAGATTTGTTGATTTACTTAAAATCATACCTAAATTTCTGAGTTAACAGAATGTTTTTGGAGGGGACTTATGGGCACTGGTATAAGACACACATCTGCAAGACTTGGGTTCATTTAATTTTGGACAGTTGTCTCAGACGGGTGTGATGTTCAGCTATAAACACAAATATTTTAAAGTTTTATTTAACGCCAAATAAGTTGTGAAACAAAAATGAATTTTATTATTAAATTGCTTTCAATTGTGTTTTACTTGAGTACTTCAATTGAATTAACTACTGGTGCCTATATTTTTGGGTATTTGTTGCACAATCCCATACCCGATGACCTAACCCTCGCTGACAGCAATCAAACTCTTAATAAATCCAACACAACATCAATAAAGTGCAGTCAAGACAGCGATTGTGAAGAGTCGGACATGTATTGCGATTCCCATTACAAACAATGCGATTATCTTCATGTGGAGGGTATGCTATGTCGACGCGATGGTCAGTGCGGTCAGGGGTTGATCTGTATTTTCGGCAAATGTGAAACGCCATCAAAACCCGGTCATAAAGGCTCGCGTTGTAGTGATGACAGTGAATGCAAAACAGGTCTGTGCTGTGCGCGACAACACGGGGAGAGGATATGCAAAACTAAACTTCAAAAGGGGTACAAATGTTTTGTACCGTTGGGTGGACTGGACTACAGTCTAAATGAGTTGTGTCCCTGCGATACGGGAATGGAGTGTCAAAAAGTGAAGACTAAACACAAGAGGTTTGTGATTATTGACAACAATTTGTGATTGTATTTAATATTTTAATTATATTTTCTTATCTATTAATAACAGGAAAGGTAGACAATGGTTTGGAGACAACCAGAACAATTACAGGTGTAATTGAAGAGAGATCAAATTGAGTTAAATTATTTTTAATATAAAAATATATCAAATATTTAAAGGTTTTTCATAAGATTTTCATTCAATCATTAAATTTGAAAATTATTTCTTGAAATCAATTGATAAGAAAAAAAAATAGTAAAAATGATTTCAAAACTAATAATCCGTTTGAATGTAAAGTAAATAAAAATTTTATTTAAAAAAAATAACTGTAAATACAAGACATATAAAAACTATTCTGTACTCCAAATGCATATTAAAATAATATTTAAATCAAATTCATTGTCACTTCAATTGATTTATTGAACCAAACATTGGATCAAAACTTTTGTTTAGATTTCTTGAAATCACAGAAAAAATAGTTTCCAAAAAAAGACAACAATTTTATTGAATATAATTACAAATAATGATAACAGAAGTCGAGAATAGCATCGAAACTATATTCTCAGACATTGGCTATACTTTTGCTTATATTATACTCCAGTTATCGATCGTTTCAGACCCTGATTCTCGTGGAAATAATAGAATACAAGTCAATATTAGAGCCGAGAATTAAGTGCATGTGTTTCAATACCAGTGCTCAGCTAACTGTGCGCTCAGTTCTCTACTATATTTGTAACGAATGCAACGAGTTTTCTATATTAGGAATAAAGGGAGTCGTCGTCTAATGTCAAAAGGATGAACGCATTGCTATTTTTAGATACCTTTTCACAAATAAATACATCCATAGGCTTGAGATGCACATATCCAGTGCACAATCAGATGCCTGTTATGACTAACTGTGCACTAATATTATCACAAAAATATAATTTTACTCCAATTTATCGTTAATTAATTTCAATCAAAAATTATTTTCTCAACTATTCATTGAACTCCAGATCCTGTGCAACAGTTTTTGCACCAGAATTGGTGTCAAACTAAAGAAAATCAGAATTTAATCAAAATTGAGATAAAATTCTGAGAGAATAACAGAATATTCATAAAAAACATACAAAATATGCAAAACTTTTCATTAAATTTATTTAAATATTTTTCACTTGTATTCAAATCAATGAAAAACTTTGAAGCCTAAATAATTGTGACATTTCAGGGGAACTTCTGCAAATGATATTCAAGTACTCTTAAGGGGTATTTTGAGGTACGGGTGCTAAAGATTTATATAATTTGAATGAAAGAGATGTTTAAAAATCAGATAAATGTTAAGAATATTCTTAAGAATGAAATAAATGCTAAAAAAGGAGAAAATTCTTTCTTTAATTCATTCCTATATAACCTTTAGCTGAAGAATAGGAGAGAGAGAATCGCAAACAGAGTATTAAATGCTATATAAAAATCGTTGCTTTATTTGGATCTATCGGCGCTCAGCAGCACTCATACCAACCACTAGTGATTGAGTTCAGTAGAGTTCACATGAAAATGTCACTAGGTCATTCACAAACAAAATACTATAAGCACACAAACTCACACAGACTTTATATATTTCATTGATTATTCTGACACTACTTTACTATTTCTTTCATTACTTTCCGTATTCGCGCGAAATATCTCAACAATTATTATCCGAAAAAACACTGAAATTGTTGATGAAATTGAAAGAATATTTTCACTAATGAAAGCGATTTGAAAAACACTGTCTTTTGAGAGATGTCCTCTCAATTTATTCACAATTATTGATGAATTTTGTTTAACATTTGAAATAAAATGATGAAAAATATTTGCGTAAAATATTTTCGCCAAATTAAAAATTTATTTATAGTTTTGTGATTAAAATGTACACAAAAAAGATGTCAAACATTACTTTTATTATTAATAAAATGTTTGCCGAAAAATGCTTTTAATTCTTACGTAACTATAAAATCAAATCAAAAAAAAATTACAATAAGTAACTGAAAATGAATTGAATTTTTAGATTAAAAATAAAAAATAACTTTTCATTTGATGTAAGAATTGTGTGAATCGTTCACTAAATTCATATTAAATTAAATATAAATTCAATGATTGAATAAATATTAATATTAATTGAAATGTTTATCAAAAAATTAAGCGTTTATTCAAAAAAAGTCAATTCATTGACGCATTTCAGTTGAATTAGTGTCACATATATTGAGATTGTTTTGCAATCACATACAAAGCCATCCAAACCTTTCTTCCAAATTGTCCTTTCTTTTCCAAAAATTGTATTATTAATTCAAATCTTGATTTGATTTTTGTGTTTTTTATTTATTGAATGCAAAACACACAACAAATTTCAATGGATTAGAGATTAATGTTGGATAAGAATTGCGAGTATTTTTCAAATCTCCTCTCATTATTAGCTTAAATCATATGCTGATAGTGATTGTGAAAGGTTGTTTACGAATCATTATTGCGAAAGGTTAGTTTGACCCAAATTAATAAGTCAATCTGTTTATGAATTGAAAATAATGAGCACGCACAACTAATAAATGTCAAACTTGTGAATTACCAAGGATATCAGTTTATAATATACTTGTGTCTTATTTAAAGTTATTATTGTATTAATTATTTATTAATTGATTTAATATCAAGTTTAATTACAATCAGCTAGATAGTTGAACAATCCATGTGTCTCGATAATTCTATTGATTGATTTCTTGATAAACGCGTTTCTTAATATTTAAGCTAGTTGATAATTTGTTTAGTTTTTTATCTGGGATATTAATATCAAATATTTTAAGGAAAAACATTACTAAGCGATATCGAATGATTATCCTGGAACATTTTGTGCATGTGATTATAATATATCCTGTATATTTAGTAAAATCATTAATTATTGACTCAAAGATCTGGAATTTATACTCGGATTCTCAAACATAAATTGTAGATAGGTAAAATATTAGAATCTAGATTTCAAACATTAAAAACTGAGAAAGTACAAGTGATAATATTGATCAGCAACACAAACTTCAGTATCATTAAGATCTGGAATAATTGCTATCAAAATAGATTTTGTTATTATAAAATTTGAATATAATATCGATATATAAAGCTATAAATATTTCACCCTGAGCGTAAAATAAGCGCAAGGACCTAGATGTTGTGCAATTTATCAATAACAATTAGCATGCAAGCATTATGAAAAATAACTTATCAATGCACTCTAGCTTTTAATATAAGATAAAAGATTGTAAGAATAGTTTGAGAGAAAAAATTCCGTTTCCATGGATTCAGTCATTAATAGGATGTCTGAAAAGATTTGAAAAATTCTTTTGTCATTATATGATGTTATTCATTAAAAAAAATACTCAAATTGTGAACATAATATAAAATACAATTGAAAATTGAGTGTTGAATAACAACAACAAACTTTTGAAAGCAGTCACACAAACATCAGTGGATAAAATGCTAAAGCACCACCCTCAATTATTATTATTTTTTCACCCACGATCAATTCAAATAGCGATTCGCAATCAACTGTACAGGTGATTTATGCGAAAGACCATGTTCAAATACCTTCTCCCCCTCCCCCCTCCTAACCACTGTAGCCATTGGCGGCCAGAGTGGACGTAATTTATTGCTGGTGCCAACTCATAGGCTATGGTGTATATGAATGAGAGACACATTTTCAGCGATCATTGCATTCAATATTCATTTACTCACATGTTTTGATCACTTTTATTGCCCTTCCCTACACTCCCAGCAAAAATATACCGACAATTAAATGTGAGAGAATCAGTTTTATTTTTTTTTTAAACTAACATGATCATTTTTTATTTGCAGTGATTTTAATTAATAATAAATGTTTAATTAATTTTCAACAAGATCAAAATTAATATCATCCCAAAACGAGACAGACCCTTTTTGTTTGTGCTCTCCACCAATCAATAAATCAATTAAATTAAAAACTCTGTTATCAATAATTAAAGTGTAATTAAATATAGTTAAATAATTTTAATAATTTTTAATGGTGTGAGTGAATTGAGAAAAAAAAATAATTTTAGTGCACCAAGATCAAATACACTTAAAGTAATTGTAAATAAGTTTTCTCATTTTTCAAATGATTTTTTAAATATAAATGAAAACAAAAAATATTTTTTAATTAAGTTTTTAATAATTTAGAGAAAAAATTAATTATTATTTTTGGATAATTGTTTATTAAATTAATTAATATATCGGTGAAGAGACCCTGGATTTAGGGGTCGAAGCGGTGAAATGAATAACAAGCTATACATCGGAAACCTTCCGACGGATTGTTGTGAATCAGATTTAGAGAAGATTTTACTTCAATGTGATTGCAATCCCATTACTATTACCCTTAAAAAGGGTTACGCTTTCCTTGAACTCAACGACTCCTCCGACACTAACAAAGCTATCAATCAATTGAACGGTAAATTTAATTGCAATTTAATTGCCCCCTTAATTTAAATGCCCCTTGATTTGTGTTTTTGTTGCCTGATACTATTGTTTTAATTTCCAGCTCTCGCCTCCTATGTTTTTTTGCGTTTAATGTTATGCTTGTGCTTTCATTTTAACCCCTTTTCAGTGCATTTATCGTTTATTTTGAAATGTTTTTGTCGATTATATTAAAAAGTGTTTTAAGTTTTTGTCGGCTTTTAGTCGACAAAAACATTGATTAAAAGTCAGACATGTTTTCTCATTTGACTCCATACACAAAGTACATACATTTGTCTCCACCACTCCATCCCTGTGCCCTCAAAACTTTGCCTTAATTATAAAGTTTAATATTTATATCTTGTGCCTCTAATTATGGTTTCCCTCCCCCACCCCCACTATATGTCCATGTACTATATAGACGAATAAAATAAAAATAAGCAAGTACAGTTTTAGGAAAACATTTGTTGAATGTTTATATATTTTTTTGGTCACAAAACTGATGCTATATTTGAAAGCACTGATAGAGAAATGCATTCATTCATTGAAAACGACTTAAAATTTTTAGTGAAATATAAAATCAATTATTAATTTGTTATTCAGTTTTGAAATCAATATTTCATTGAATGAATGAATTTTCTCTTCAATTGAATTGTATTTTCAGTTATTTTAGTGAAATAATTGATAAAAAATAGTTTAATATTTGATATAATATTAGGAAATATTTGTCGCAATAGTATTGAAGTAATGCCTGAAATGCCGGCGTTTTTAGGCTTAGTTTGCAATCGATTTTCATAACTAAGAGTCAAATGTAATGATATTTTTCTCTCACTTTTTAGTCTTATATAACAATTGTCTCAATATTTTTAACACTCAATGAAATTATCAATGAATTGATTGCAAAATGAAAACTAATTGTTATCTACCATTCCCTTCACCCAGGGTTAACTTGGATGGGATCGACGCTATGTGTTGAGCCATCAGTGCCTCAAAAGCAAAAGTAAGTGATATTTGCATTAATTGTAGAGTTAGTGGTCATAAGCGTTGGTATAGTGTCTGAAATGCTAATTGAGTTAATAATAGCACTTCACAGCTACCAGTGCTCTACTCCTCGTAAGTGTTGTGTTAGTTATGAATTGAGTGAATGGTGTGATAGGTTTGGAAGTAAAGGGCAATAAACCATAATGTGATGGCTCTGTGTTGGCACACATTTGGGCACTTGTATGCAGTGCTGTGCTGACGGATGACGCAAATCTGACATCACGTTTCCATGAGAACATCCGCCGGGAAAGACTCAGTGCCGAACTGCCAGCGCCAACAGCGAAGAGAGAACAGTTAGGCTGTGCTGCACAGGGATTGAGGAATTGGTGTGCGATTCACACACAACACAACCAAATGCCAAATGTCTTCGAGACTATCGTAAACATCGAATTGAATGCACAGATCATGTTCTGAGCCTATCGTTCCTCTTCACCAGCCATTCCATAGTCAGAGCCCAACCAGACCTGTGCTCTATTCACGGCTCCAGTGGCTGTGTCTTTGGAGGCAACACTCCGTTCACTACTTTATAGCGAGCTTTCAGTCTTTGAATGAATTTATTTTAGATTTACTTTAAAATTGAATTCAAGTCTCAATTCACTGCCATTTTTGCCATTGATTTCAGTATTAATACTAATAATAGTTATAATAAGTGTAATTGCGTTCAACTCTTGAACACAAGTGTGTTATCTAATCTCTAATCTCTTGTGCAATCTGTGTCCCACAGAAGTCGCGGTAACAAAATCATTGTCTCAAATATCCCAAACACTGTTCACTTGGAAGAGGCGAAGAATATTTTGTCAAACTATGGGAAACTTGAAAATCTAGAACAGGGTTTGTATTCAGTGAACACTTTCTTCACCTGAAAGTTGTGTTTTGCAATCAATTGTCTCACTTGTGCTTTGTTTTCGGGCCTACTTTAGGAAGTGATAAAAGTGAGACCGAGTACAGCACTGTCGCCACTTTCCAGACCGAAGAAGAAGCGCATCAGTAAGTGATTGAATTCAATGTCATATTAAGTGTTGTTTTTTGGGTTTATTTTCCTCTATTTTGAGCCCATTTTTCAGATAAACTGATGTTTAAGTGTTTTAATGATTAGATTTTACGCCTATTTTTAAGTAAAAAATATTTTTTCGTTTGTTTTTTGTTTTTCAAATAATCATTAGTTTTGTCTCTTTTTTCTCCTTATACTAAGGGACAGGAGTTTTATTACATAAAATCTATTTTTAAAATATTCATTAAATCTTATGCTACCAGTGCTGACCTTTAGAGGTCTAATAGTTTCACTATTTCTTTAATTTTGTTAAATTGTTTGCAATATTTTGCAAATTTTTAGTGTATTTTGTAATTTTTGTGCACTTCTTTGATTTGAAAGATAAAACCACTGATAGCTGCACAGGTAGCTTTTGAAAAAGATTGGTTTTGTGACCGATAGGGTCCGATACCAACCAATCCTACATTGCATTCACCACTACTTTTATTGCATTTGAATTAATAGTAAATTTGAGTGAATTTTATGTATAATTTGAACAAAAATTAAACCAAATTTGAGTAAAGTTTTTCTTGTCTTTGCATTATTGCGCTGCGATTAGAGCGCCGTTAGGTTTGTCTTGTGTTGACTTATGGTTTTTGTTTATTGCTTTTCTACATAAAGTGCTTTCACACAAATCAATGGTCAGAGCGTTGAAGGTCTGGAACTGAAGGCAGAGTTCGTAATGTCAGACAAAAAGGAGGGCAGAAGTGGACAGACCCGCAATCATAGGACATCATTTCGTTCATCAAATACCTCAGGGAATGTCTTATCACCTCTCAGACCAACTGACTTTCCACTCCGGTATGACATTTGTATTACACTTATCACTAAATATAACATAAATTTTATGCGAAAATGATTTTTTAGTCTTTAATTGCATTTAAAAATAAGTTTTTGAATCACTTTTGTGTCAAAATCTCTTCAAATCTTTGCATTCAAGCCATCGTTATGTCCGAAAGGATTGCTTTTATTGAACACAATATTTGATGCAATCATTTGTCGACAAAAGTATAAGTGCTGTTGAATTGGGCGCACAATTAGTGTAGAAATCAGAAGTGATTTTAAGTCTGAAATTGAATTCAATGTAAAAATGTTTGCTTCAAATTGTGTCACAATAATGATCTCAGTGTTAATTATCGGCCACTCTTTCGTCCCCAACCACTATAGGATACTAGTGCTGAGCGATATGGTCGGTGCCATCATAGGTCGCTCTGGCGGTACAATCAAACAAATCACTCAACAAACCAGAGCCCGAGTGGATGTGCACCGGAAGGAGAATGCGGGCGCTTTAGAGAAGGTGATCACAATTTACGGCAATCCGGACAACTGTTCCGAAGCCTGTAAGAAGATATTGGAAGTGATGCAGACGGAGGCCAACAACACCAATAGGGGTGAAATCCCATTGAAGATATTGGCGCACAATAACCTCATCGGTCGGATCATCGGGAAGTCAGGCAATACTATAAAGCGAATTATGGAGCAGACGGACACCAAGATTACTGTTTCCAGGTATGTGTTGACCATCCGGTGCTCTCTGATTGTGTTTTTCTGTCTATTCTTTGCGTTGATTTTTATGCGATTTTTTGCGTAACAATTGATTTGACGTTTAAATTGTTTTTTTAGTTTAAACTTATTTTTTGTGTTGTTTTTAATGAATGTGTTTTTGATTTGAGATTTTTTTTTATTGATTTCTAATTTGATTTCAAATCAATATTTTTTCGCTGTTTTGAAGGTTTGACTTAAATTTTAGTGAATTTTATTGTCATTTCATTTTGTTTTGTGTTTGATTTGCACCTGATTTTCATGTTTTGATAAATTTAATTCAGTTTTTTTGTTATAAATGTTTAGAAATAAGGGATTATTTGTATTTTTTCTTAAATCAGGGGCTATTTCGCCAGGATTTCATATTTTTAGCATTTGTTTTGAAGGATATAAGTGAATACCCCTTACAGACGCATAAATGTTCCTGATTATTGATAAACAGGGGTTGAATTGAGTGATATAAGTATTTAAAAAACTAGATATTGGTTCAAAAAATGACATATTTGTGAACATTATGTCAAACACAGTATTAATATCTTTATTATTACTAATTCTCTTAAATATTAAGCGCTAATCCCGGGGTTAGTTAGTCAGCACTTCTGGGAAATCAATTCAAAATTAATATCAAAATAATATGTAATAATATTTAAATTTTATTATAATCTGAAACATTTGAGTGAAATCTTGAAATCAATAAAAATTTATCTCTTGTTTTCATTTTGTTCTCATTTTTATGCAAAATATTTAAACAATTATTGATTTTATTAGAAATTCTCTTCAAATCTATTGTCTATTCAATGAATTCATTGACTTTTGAGTTGATTTCAATGAAAAACATTAAAACAATGCCTAAAATATGACAACAATATTGAATTGAATTGCATTAAAAAGCTACCTTTCCTCTCTTTCCTGTGGCCAAGTAGTTCAATACATGACGTGAATAGTTTCAATTTGGAGCGCATCATAACAATTAAGGGTAATTCCGATAACATATGTAAAGCGGAGGCAATGATAAGCCAAAGACTGCGTCAGTCATACGAATCAGATTTGGCGGCAATAGCCCCACAGGCCGTCATGTTTCCCGGTCTGCACCCAATGGCCATGATGTCCACGTTAGGGCAACCCAACTACCCAATGCCCGGCCCGTCAGGCGTCAGTGGAAGAGGTGGTCCGCCAACCGGCCATCCGTTCGGTATTTACAACCCTCCGGCCCCTTATACCGGAAGTGTGCCTCAACTCATGTATGCGTCCACTGCCTCGGGTCTCCAGCCGTCGACCTCCGCACTGTCCGCCGGCTACCAAGCGGTTCAGGGCGGCGATCAGACTAAGGAAACTGTCTTTCTATACATACCTAACAGTGCGGTCGGCGCTATCATAGGCACCGGTGGCGCCACTATTAAAGATATGATTAGCTCTTCAGGTGCTATAATAAAGGTTAGGATTTCTCTTATTATTGGTTGTGATGTGAATCTAATTGCGTTATAACCGCACCCATAGGTGGCTCAGCCGAGCAAAGATGAGACAACAGCAGCAGCTGGTGATCGACTAACTGACCGAAAGGTGACTATATTAGGAAGCGCTGAGTCTCAATGGAAGGCACAGTTCATGTTGTTTAGAAAAGTCGGTTACGAAGGCTTTGCCGGCGGGAATGCCGTCCCTCAAGAAGCTGTGCTTAAGGCCGAGATAATGATCCCCTCGTCGCTGGTGGGACGTGTGATAGGGAAGGGTGGGTCAGTTGTGCGGGAAATGCAACGAAACACGAGAGCCACTATCAAACTGCCAGAGGAGAGCACCACTGCTGACCAGGAGGAGACACCGGTGCACATAATCGGCGACTTCGTCTCTAACCAATCGGCCCAACGACAGATCAGAGCCATAATATCAGGACCGGTGGGTCGAACAACAGTGCCTTCGGTAGGGAAGCCTACAAAATCTCGTCAGACGGCGCCGCCGACGGCGCCCAACCATCAGCAACACCCAGAGCCAGACCAGCCGCCGAGTCCGCCACCAGAACAAACCCAACAACAATCACAGACATCTCCTCCACAGCCGCCTGAGTCTCAGTCACCGCAACCGTAAGACAAGACTTCTATAGATATATATAATTATAAATATTATTAAAGATTTGCTCAAAAAGTAATTAAATTTTAAAACAATTGAAAACAAAGTTTATATTTGAAAATCAATATTTAATAAGCGATAGGACAGGGCGTAAGGCGCCGACAGTTGTTGTCAAGTGCTCTGTCGTTATCGCCACAAAAATCCAATACATTTGTTGATTAATAACTGCTTTTTAAGAGACAAACCATTGTTTTTAATTATGTTTAACCGAAAACACAATCACCAGAAACAAACAAAACCCTTAAAGACGTTATGAAAAACAGTTTTAGACTTTAATACTGTTGAGCAAAAAGAGTTGAAACAAAACTAACCAATTGAAGACTAATTTGATATTTGTGTCCCGACTTTCTGTGGCCGAAGAGAAAGCCATTTCTTCCGTTCCCCTTATAAAAGACATACTGTTTTCGCAGCTGTAGTACAAAAATACACATTAAATTAAAGACAAATCTATTATTCAGTTATTGAATGACAAAAACTAAACACAAAAACCATTGAAATAGTTATTAATATTGTATCAAAAGTTGCGATGAATTACACATTAATTGCCATTAATTTAAAACAAATTAATTATTATTATTATTACTCTTATTATTATTTACCTCATTATTAATCAATAGTTTTTTCTTCAAGATCAATTAAGTTTTGCATTTAGTTATCGGCGGTGTTTCTTTCCTGTCCATTGTTTGATCCCCTCTTTCAGTGGCCAACGGTCAGGACGTCTCTGTCTCTCTCTCTGACCGCACCTATTGTTGCCCTAATTTTTTAAGAATCCAATTGAGCGCCGGATTAGCAGTACTTTTGCCGAAGCAGTTGAGACCCGAAAGCCGATACAAAATGAGAGCTTTTTTGTGATTGAAAACCGAAAACAAAAATATGGAAACACTTTTGAAAAGATTTTTTTGATTTTCATTTTTCTCTTATATTTTTTTGTGATTTGTTTTTAAACATAACTTATAATCAGTTTTTAATGAAAACAAAAAGTTAATTAATTTTATCATTTAATTTCAGTTTTAGTTCACTTTTAATGAAAAACAAAAGTAAAATAATATTTATTCATAAAAATCATTCAAAAAATAATGAAAACAATTGATGAATGAATCGGTTTATCAATGCTTTGGTGTGTAAAACAAATGTGAAGACTATTTGAGTGTTAAAAATGAATGCATTTTTTAGCCAAAAAGTGAAAACTTATTTATAATTACAGGTATTTTTTGTCATCAATTTGTTGCCGCAAACGCATTGTTAAACCGATTGATAGGCGCTCTCTGTCTTTCTCTCTGCCAGTGCTCTATCAGTGGCTAAACAATTGAATGTATGGTTTAATTACTAACTAATGAATGCTTTTTTGTTTTGTTTTCCTCTGAAACACATGTTTTTTCACCACAAATACAGATACAGTTAATGCAAATCCCAATACAAATGAAAAACAAAAATACATTTGAATTTCAATTATTTTGAAAAATTGTTTTGAAAAGCAAACAAAAACTAACTTTAAATTCAATTTCTCTATTAAACAGTTATATTGTTTGTAATGTTTAAACAGATTGTGATTTCAAGTCTTATTTTATTATTATTATTATTATTATAACTTATTTTCAATGATTTGTAATGAAAATCAAAGCATTATTTCATTTTCAACGCTCAATAAGTGGTTTGAGTTTATGAGTGCCAGAAATCAGAAGTGATTTTTGAGTTTAAAAATTAAAAATTCTTACAAAATATTAGTTAATAATCAAAATAAGGGGTAAAAGTGTGGATGACTTATGCGAGTGAACCGAATCTGGCCAGTCGTTGCTGCTTCCGATCCTTTAGGGCAAAAGAGAGGGTCATTTTTTGCTCACTTTCAGCGCCGACTCTCACCTCTGTTGTGGCCAAAGCAGTGATCTTTCGCTTAATTGGTCCCAAAGTTTGGGTCGGATTTGTGTTATTATTGGTATTAGTGTTGACACCAAACCTCTCCTTCCGCTTCATTAGCTTCTCGTTGTCCTCTATTTTCTTCATCTTCTCGGAGACTACGGCCCCAAACCTCTGCGCCCTTACCTTCAACTTCTCGTCGACTGAACCCTTAATTAATAACAAATGTTAAGTGAAATGGAAATTAATATTGAGTTCAATACCGAGTTATTGTTGGACTGAGTCTTGGGATCGGCTGCCGGTGTGTTGACACCGAATCTCTTCGCCCTTTCGGTGAGTTTGTCGCCAAACTTCTGAGCTCTGAGTACTTTGGCCTCATTTGCCGACAATTTGATGGCGTTTGTGGTCTTAAGTACTGTTGGCTTCGCACCGGTAATCGAGTCTTCGGTCGAATTACCGTCGGTTGGCGTTGAAGTGACCGACGCTTTACTCTTGTCTTCAATTGATGTCGTGATTGACAACTCTTTCTTTACATTGATTGTAGTTTTGGTCTTATTGTTCAACAGGTCTTCAATCAGATGTTCGTCGGCTTTAGTCAGCGATTCGTTGGCCAAGTCTTCGCCCAACAGTTCCTCTTCGTTGTGGTCTTCTTCGAGAACACTGTCCTCTATGTGATCGTCGGCTGACTTGACGTCCGTCTCCTGTAAGGCGTCCGCCAATCGGGTCGTGAGTTCCGATTTGTTGCCGACGATTGAGAGGCCGCGAGCTTTGAGCTCTCTCTTGAGATCCGTTACCTTAAAGGGAGAGACAATCAGACAATGGATTAGATTTGAAGACATTTTGTTGTCTTTCACTGACTTTCATGTTATTTATGTCCATATCTTAACTTCAATTCAGTTTTAATTCAATTGTTATTTTCAAACACACATTGAATGCCAATAACTGTCCGTAAATTACGTGACAATAATGCCAGTCAATGGCGCTCTTCATATATGACGTGACCTTTAAATGCTTTGTTAACTTAATAACCCCTTTGTTGTTGTAATTGAAATGTAATGGTTTAATATTAACTTGATTAAATTAATTGCTGTTTTTAGTGCTATAAATTGATTAAATTAATTTTACCTTGTTAAATTATTGTGTTCTTGAATTTATAATCAATTATTTGTCTAAATTAATTAAAAATGTTTTCAATATAACACTGTATTTGTTGTGTAATGTGTGACAGTGTTTATGAATGACTCCAACGACTGGTCATTGAGAGCATGCGTTCACAAAACAAAATGGTTTGCCTTTGCGTTCAGTCGTGTAATGACTGTCAACACAAACAACGTTACGATTTAAAGGCGGAAAGCGTTTCACACAAAGACATTGAGTGCAGTCACACAACACCCCAATCACTGACTGAAGGGAACTGTCGTTCAATAAAATACGTTGTCTTTGAGTGAAGTGAACGCAAAGTGAGTCCCAAAACGCCGGTAAGAAATCCGTTCCCTATTTCTGACCACTTATTCAATGAATTGTTTGAAAACTGCAAACAATTTATTGATTTAATCAAAACTAAACACAATTGGCGTCCACTGAGTGTCCACTGGATGGCCAGTTGGTCGGCGAGGGGTTAGTTGTGTGGGGACGGGTGTCGCCTGTAATGGGCTTAGTATTCAATTCCACGTCAGTATTGACTGTACTTTTGGAGTGAGTGTTGGCTCGCATTCACTGTTGAGGAAAGGTATACAACAAACGGCTCACAAAAGTCAGCCCTTAATTGAGTGACACATCGATTGCTGTTTAGTTTTGATTGTCGTTTGAAATACCAATTGATTGTTAACTCAGAGCCAAAGAGTTGGACATTAATTGAGTGACAGTTTTGTTGTAAACATAACAGTAATTAACAATTGATTCAAAGGTTTGACTCATTTTTTGTTTGCTCACAGTATTTGCCGATCGCTTTGTGTTTTATTTGTTGACCACTATTACCGACGGGAAGGACTACTAGACCGCCGAAACAATGGGCAATATCTTCGCCAATCTCTTCAAAGGACTCTTCGGGAAGAAAGAGATGCGGATTTTGATGGTCGGGTTGGACGCCGCGGGAAAGACTACTATCCTTTATAAACTAAAATTAGGCGAAATTGTGACCACTATTCCCACTATCGGTAAGTGCTTTGGCCACCACTTCGCCGATTGGTTGACTCATTCAGTGACCTCTACTCTCTTTCTCGGCGTTTAGGCTTCAATGTGGAGACCGTTGAGTATAAGAACATTAGTTTCACTGTTTGGGACGTCGGAGGTCAGGACAAGATTCGGCCCCTTTGGAGGCACTACTTCCAGAACACCCAGGGATTGATATTCGTCGTCGACAGCAACGATAGGGAGCGTATCGGCGAAGCACGTGAAGAGTTGATGCGAATGCTGGCCGAGGATGAGCTCAGGGATGCAGTGCTTCTTATATTCGCCAACAAACAGGTCAGACATTAGCACTGTTTGAATGAGAATCGGTTTAAAAGCGCCGATCGATTGAAATGCCCCTTAGAATAGGATTTAAGGGTTGTTTTTGCCTCTGATTTAACCCTTATTTGAATGTTTGATAGGATTTGCCGAACGCTATGAACGCGGCGGAGATCACCGACAAGTTGGGCCTCCACTCCCTCCGCAACCGGAATTGGTATATTCAGGCTACCTGTGCCACGTCTGGCGACGGCCTCTATGAGGGACTGGATTGGCTCTCAAACCAACTTAAAAATCAAAAATAATTAAAACGTTTTTTTGAATTAAATTTAGTTTTAAATATAATATCAAAACTTAAGACCAATTGATTGGACACTCCATTGAATATATTGATTAACAATAAGGTATCAAATGATTAATGAATTTCTTTGTGTTTTTATTTAATTTCTTTACACCCTTTTGCCCCCTTTTTTGTCCATTATTACCCCTTTTTTGTCCATTATTACCCCTTTTTTGTCCATTATTGCCCCTTTTTTGTCCGCTTTTAAACTAAAAATTTAAATTATATATCGATTAAAATGTTTGCGAAAATGCTTTCAAAGAGTGAATCGTTTTGTTTGTCAACACATTATGTAATGAATTGGTAATCGATTTGTAAAATATTTGTTGAGTTTTAAGAGAAAAATTGGTTTTTAGTGTAGATTTCAGACATTGTTTTGCTTTTAATCCACTCAACGATTGCTGTGTTTTTCCGTTCTCTCACTCTTTCTCTCTCTTCCAAACCATAAGACAATAAAAACCCGAAAAAAATATTCAAAACGATTGAAATAATATGTAATTAATTGCGTAAACAAAACAACATTTATTAAACAAACTATTCATTTGATTATATATTTATAAAAACATTTTTAAATCTCAAAAATAAAAAACAAAAGACTTATTATTGAGTAAACATTTTGTGACTAAAAATCTCTATTGAAATAAAAAATAACAAAAATTGTTATTCATTTTTATTATTAAAATCAGTTTTCAAATCAATAATCAGTGGTTTTTTATGCCTAAAAATAAGCTTCAGTT
Source organism: Pantelozetes paolii (assembly GCA_034687845.1). Classification (NCBI taxonomy): domain Eukaryota; kingdom Metazoa; phylum Arthropoda; class Arachnida; order Sarcoptiformes; family Oribellidae; genus Pantelozetes; species Pantelozetes paolii. The sequence continues at coordinate 32,074 of JAQGAT010000193.1, forward strand.
TTAGTATTGTGTTTGTGTTTTCAATGTTTCAGTTGTCATTTGATATCTAATCTGGATCTAAAATATAGCACAAAGTTTTTGCATTAATTTTTCTTTTTGATGATATGATTCTTGTAATTGATTTTTGCCACAAAAACAAAGCGATAATTGTTTTCAATATGTTTTTCAATTGGGTTTCAAATAATTATTGGATTTTTGTTTCATTTGTTTTTTGTACTAATTATTAGTTTTTATAGAGAAAATGGTATTTTTTTTGTTTCCGTTTTCATTGGGTTTCAACTAATGGTCAGCAAAAATATAGTAACGCTTTCAATGATCGCAATGAAAAGGCGCCGTCAATTAGCGGCCGGCCGTTGATTGCGGTGAACAACTGAATCTGTAATAACTGAACGGTATATTCAATATTGTCTTTAATTTAAATAGACTTTTGGTCTGAGTTTTCACTTTAATTCTTATCAATGAGAGGATCGGTATAACTTTGAAATACTTTATTTAAACAAAAGTCGTGTACTTTGAGTATAACTTAGAGGTAATGGACAGCAATGGACATGAATTCTAACGATTCTTATAATTGTTTTCTTGAGTTAACACTAAATATAATCTCTTTATTAAATATTTCACTATTTATTGCACAACAAGTTGTGATTGCATTTGAAAATCAAAGCAATAACTAATAGAGTGTTGTTTTTTTGTGTGACCACTAGATCTAACATTTCGGGCACTTGTAGTCAAATATGTCTCAAAAATACTTATAATGCAATGGAAGGCGAAGTTAGGCTCAAATGGAAAGTAGGTTTTACTATAATAATACTCACATTAAGGGGTAATAACTTATAATAAGTTATAGAAACTGCTATTTCTCTTCATTTTCTAGATTTGCCACCTTTTTATCTAAGGGGCCGACAGCTCTAATATAACCCTGAAGTTCTCATTTAAGGGGGAAATTATACATTTTTCAGGCCTTTGTAGGAAATGAGGACTATTTCCTCCCCTGTCATCCGTGCAATCAATTGTGATTATAGTTTTGATAGGAGTTTATATATCCTTTGAATATAAGGGGAACAGTAGTTTATACTAGTGTTGAGAAGACTCACTAAAACTTGACTCAAAATTATGCATAAAATATATTTTACAAACGATTTTCAAACACTTAATTCAAAACTGTTTGAAAGGATTGGAAGCAAAGCCTTTAAATGTGTTGTCTCTAAAACAGGTCACTTTGAAGGTATGGCCGGCCTGTTGTGCGCTTATCTGTTGGGCTGGCAGTCCTCTGTAGGAAGAGGTGACGAATAGCTCATTCATTTCAATGCCCCCAAAGCAGGCAGAGGTAACCATATTTGCATTCATCTCTATCTTATTAATCACTTTTCCTGTAAGTCATACAAAAAACTATAACAAAACTATTGATTCACAGCACAAGTCATACCTGAGCTGCTGTCAATGTTGAGTATCTTTCCTCCGTAGTAGATCACTAGCCATAGGTTTCCCCTGACATCAGTGGTGATCCCATAAGGAATTTCAGTGCCTTTGAAACTGAAATCACTGTTTGAACTGAAGAACACCTTTTTATTGGCTAACAATGAGATGGGTTTTCATTAATAGAGTTAATGTCCTTTCAGTTGACAATAATTACTGATATTTCCGGAGTCGATGTCGAAGTCAAAGCAGTTGACAGTCCTTTCCATAGTGTCGACAACAAACAGTTTACGGTTGTCTGAAGACCAAGTAATGCCATTTGAAATAGACATTCCGCTCCACTTCTGCACCAGTGCTCCACTACTGTAGTGGTAGATATTGCCGGCGCCCCTAACCATAGTAACAGGATTTCCAGGTTCTCCTGTGATATACAAAAAAAAATCAAATCAAAAGTGAGTTTTGAATCGATTTTTGTGTTTAAAACTATAAATAACTAAAACATTAAAACATTAATTGTTTTTTTGTTTTGTATTTCAGAAACGCATAAAAAATATTTGTATTAATAGTCGAAATCATTAAATAATAATAATCTGTGCAATAAAATGAGTGCTTTTCATGCGATCCGGATATTAAGTGTTCGCATTGTGGAGGACATACCTGTGAAGGAGCCGACCCATAGCCTGCCCTCTGAATCGCACTTTCCATTATTAAAATAGGATCCGCTCTCGATGTCTGCCAGTTTGAGGACATCTCCAGTGGTTGGCGAGTATTTAGCAATAGAGTTGCCCAGGGTGATCAGGTATGCGGTCTCGCACTGGGCTGAGGCCGGGATCGCCATTGTAGTCATTGGCGTCGATTTGTTCGTCTGACTCATTATAGTATACTTTTCACACTTTCCACTTTCCGGGTCTATTTGGTGAATACGTTTAGCAAAACAGTCCACATATGAGAGCCTCTGACGGGACTCATCCCAGTGTGGACTCTCACCCCAATCGACCGCCTCTTCGGACGCTGTCTGGACGTGAAATGAGGACATTATAACACAGTCGGGTCTGAAATTCAATCAATTGTAAACTGAGAGCAATGTTTTCAATCAAGGAATGGATGTTTTGAATGCAATTTCTTCAGGAATTTTGTGCAGAATATTCTGTATTATTGAAGACTTGTATTGAATTATAATTACAATAGTATTGAGAATGCATTCAAACATTCAAATGGACTGAAAGGTGAATACAATTGAGTAAAACATTGAGTTTCAAAAGTATTTGATATATTTTCGCACAAAAATAATTTGTATTATTGTTTGAATTGAAATAATTGAATGAATGACTGCTTGTTGTGAAACAGACTTTCCTTGCTATTAATGGCTGTGACTATGGATGCGAACCGCACAGCCACTGATCAACAAAAAAAAGTGAGCTTTCAGTTCACTTCAATGTTATGTTCAGTTGATATCGATTTTTAAGTGTGACGTGAATTCGGCACTCATTCTGACATTATCTCCAAATGCTTGGATAGGCATCTATTGTTCATAGGCATCAACTGCTCAGCCAATAGCTCCCGAACCTGTTGTTAATGGCTTACAAACAAAACCATTGCATGAATGACAACAAAACTTTTCAATTAAAGCATTCATTAAAACAGTGTTTGAAATGTTGTGACAGAAAAATGTGAGGAAAAAGTTTCCGATGTTTTAAATATCTGATAAAATATTTATTCAATTGGGAGACAAAGGGGCGATATTTTTATTATCAAATAATAGACCCCTTTATTCTGAGCCAACTTTTATGAAGTCAGTATTTCTGATACAGTATCTAATTATCCAGTTCATTACACTTTAAGCTCTCTTAACTTTGGCTGACCTTAATTACAAGAGACCAGAGATATCTCATAACCTTTTCCCACACCAACAATCGTGTCATCCCTTTAGACAACAGCAGAAAAAAGACTACAAAAACATCTTTTTATTCAATAATTCATTAAAATTTTATTACAAATAAAATACTATTTATAAGTAATGATAACATTTGGAAGAGTCGTCACAACCGTTGAATAATTAAGACTTTGTTTACAAATGAATTGAATAATAGTTTTACAAATGATTTCGTAATCTATTCATAGATTCAAACGTTTCTGAATAAATCAATGAATAATTTTTATTCAATGAAAACTGAATGAAATAAATACTAAAAAACAAATATTTGCTTCAAAAACGACAGAAATTTTGATGACATGATTAAATAGCAAATTCAAATCACCAGAGTATTAACATTAACAGTATTACTAAGATCAGTGTTTCGGTGCCGAAATTGAGCTCTGGATCGTTGACTACAATATGATCCGGGTATCTCTCAAAGTTCTGTATCATATTTATAGCAAACGGAAATCATTCAAAACATAATTCAGTGGTGAAGAGTGTCAGACACTGTTCAGTATGTGATACCAAACCATATCACCCACGCCTTCACTATATTTAACTCAATGCACGAAAATATTGGACTCAAAATATAATCCACTCTTTGATTCATAACAATTGTTTCCATCCATTGCTGTTACACTAGATATCTATATTTCTCTCTACCAGTGCTCTCAAATGTGTAAAATCTATGGCAAATGTATGGCTTGTTTAGCAAACACTCCAATGTCTAACTTGACGTCAAAGGCGAACGTAGAGTCGGATCAATAGCAGGCAATGCCTGTTCGCCATTGCAATACACAGCCTATCTGTGCTCTATGTTAGCCAACACTCAATAGCTAACAGTATGTCTGTTTTGTAATACCTGTTCAATCAGTTGTGGGCCATCTCTCACACAAATCCAATAGTTTTGAAAAACACATTATTTTTTTATATTTCTGTTTTATCGGCCGATTAATAGACCTTGTCTTCAAAGCTGGAGACCAGGGTCACAGTAGTGGACCCTAAACTCAGTTCTGATTTTTATTTTTATATTTAGTTCTTATTTATTCTGTGATTGAATGCCATTTGAGATAAATATGGAGTAATAATAACAAAACATAAATCACTTATTCATCTGTAGTGAAGAGCATCCATAAAGTAAAGGCCAGTTTCAATGATAATCATTTGAATTCTTGTGTCCATAAGATCTAAATCAATATATTCTTTGGCCAACAGAAGTCAAACCCATTGAATGACTGGGCATTTGGTTCGCCTCTAAAGACACTTCACTGCAAGACATCAAAACATCTTTTTCACTGAAAGTGTGGTTGAAATTGAAACCAATTGTTAACAAATGTTAACAACTATTAAATCAATTGAAATAATTAATTACTTAAACAAATATAATGTTTAATAAATTTAAATCAATTTTCATATTGTCTTTGAGTCTAATATTTACTTTTGGATTCAATGGGATCTCAACGCATGAAAACGTTGGTAAGTATTGTTTTAGCACTCATATCAATGGCCTGTTATTTATTTGGCACAATATGTTCAACAAAATTATCTGTTTTTTACATTTATTACTAATTATTAGTATTAAAATGAGTTTTATTTTACGTTTATCTTTGAATATAAGACATGTTTTTAATTATAAAAACTTAATCTTTAATTGAAATCAAATTTCAATACAAAAACATTTAATAACTTTAATATGTATTCAATGTTATAGTTATTTGATATAAAGATTGCGTTTAAGATTACGCAACAAATTTGTCATGAAATTAAAATTCAGCAAAAGTTTCACACAATTTAGTCATTAATTAATTGAAATATTACTTAAATAACTAATTATTATATTATAATAAAGACAAAATAAAAATAATTATATATTTTATAGTTGTTTTAATCATTAGTCTACGTCTGAAACGACTTTATTTATACCTTGAATCAATTGTTTGATTGATTTTTTCAAGTAATGATGAATTCATCATTCATTTAAATTTTGATATGTTTTCACTTTATGGTAAAAAAATAATCCTATTTTTTAACAAAAGTAAACATCTCTTTGATGTGAGAAAAAAGTTTTCGCTTTATATTAGGAAAAAATTGATTTATTTTAATGTTTTTGCAGAAAAAGTGATGTTTTTTAAGATCAAAGTCGATCTCCTGTTGATGTTTGACATTGGAGTTTAGGGTTATATCCCATCAGTGAAACAAAACTACATATAAAACTGTACTTTCTTTTGTCTGACTCTACATGTGCTCCAAGAACTAGATGTTTGACTCAATGGGAAATATTTTTGATAAAAGTAAACCACTAATAAAAATGGAGTTTAATGTGAACCAGAAATTGTTATATCATTGCCAGCACTCGATATAATCTATTAGTGTTTAAAAGTGAAAGCACACTAATTATAATATATACTGTATGTGCGAAACGGAAAGGTCTATCAGTTTATATAAAATTCAATTTATAATGACTTCTGAAAATGTGTTTCCCTTTTATACAAGTTATAAAATATTTATAGTAATGTTGTGTTCACTCTATTCTTATTAATAATTCAAAGCAAACACTTGTTGTTAACTAAAGCTTAGCACCGGTGCACCGGTATATCATTAAAAAATTCTTGCACTTTATTATTAACTCTTATTATTTACAGTAATTTTTTATTTTGATAATAATAACCATTAATTAGATTTTATTCAACAATTATTTTGATATTAAATATATATTAAAGCAATGATTGTCTTATAAATGAAAAACTGTTTATGACTTTCACTAATAATTTTGTTTTTCATTTCAAATGTAGAGAAAAAAAAGTTAAGAATTATTTTATTTCTTATAAATATTATTCAAAATTGTCTGCAATTGTGAGACAATAATGAGTGGTATTACTATGCCTATAGATTATTCTGGATCTTTTATTTCACTAATAAAATAATAAGTAATTATAGTTTCATTGAAAATAGTTTTTCTCTGATATTGATATTCAATGACAAAAATATTATTCAATACTCAGAGCCAATCACTCATTGAATTAATTTTATTGTAATTATTTTTATAAATTTAATACCTTGACAAACAACCCGGCTCAGACAACTCAGCCCACATTCACAGTCTATTTATTGAATTTGATTTTCAACTTTACTGCAAATACAGACTGTTTTTAACATTGGATTTAATTTTTAACTCAATTTCTACAAACAATTGATTGCTTTTTAGTGCACTTAAAGCCTAAAACATAAGTTTAAAACTCAATTAATAGTTAACATTGTTTTTAATTTATAGGATGTCTCTTCAGTGACAATCTTTGTGATGGCCTGGAAGTGTGTTTGGATGGTATGTATCGTCAAATCAGAACTCAAATGAAAATAAAAGATTTAATTATCTGACAATGAAAGCCCAGTTTTGCCGCAAATATACATGAATTGAATTAATGTTTTTTAAATCCCCTTTGAATTGAAATAAAAAAGTATTTCTTTTAAGGAAATAAATTCAATGAAAATATTTAATTGCAATCAAAGACTCAGAACATTAAGTATTGTTTAGTCGTTTTTGAACACATTTATAACACCATCACCACCTTTACTAATTGAATGGACAGTCAGTTTAGGGGTATTTTTGTGAATAATATATTTTGTATTTATTAGAGTCACAGTATATAAAATGATCCAGGGGCTGATGTTTATGGAAAAATATAAATCAATCGTTATTTTAATGCTTTTTATCCATTACTTAAGGGAATTGTTTTCCAATCGATTTGAATTCTAATAAAATATTGCTTCAATGCCATTTTGGTATACCCGGTACCTTGATGCAATTAGATTTAAAAGCTTATAAATTTGAAATGTTTTTATAAAAAAAAAATTAAAAATATATTTAAATTAATTATAAATTTTAATTTACTTAATATCAACATTAATGTACATCTAAGGGGTATTTATACATATATATTACAACCCACTCTTACATATACCTTAAATATTAGTCAATTGTTGGAGAAAGGTAAATTTTAAAGATAAAGTAGAAAGGTGGGATTCTTGCAAAAGGTTATTCAAGGTTCATATATTCAACTTGATTTAAATTTGAATCATTTTTAAAAGCTATGAATACATTGAGTAAATTGTAATATATTGAACTCGCAGGGGGTAAAGAGCACAGGGGGCGGCCTTAAAAGTTTAATTTATTTTTTATTTGTAAAGTTTAATTTATTTTTCATTTATTATAGACAATGCTTTCGGAAGGTGTGAAAGGGTTGACGACTACTACTCAGAGGAGCGCCCAATATCTGTCACATATCAACACACACTCAATGCTAAGACATTGAAGCTATTGGAGACCGAAATGAGACGATTGTATGTCTCCGGCTATCGCTGGGACAACGATTATACCCAGTGTGTCATCAAACAGATCCTATACACACATCGGCTACAGATTGATTATGACCCGGGCTTGTGCTCACGGCTACTGCACTTGACTTCAGCTATAATTGTATACATTATGAGTGAATCAATTGTTTATTAATTGTATTAATAAACTCTTTGCACACCTGTAGGCACCCGAAACATCAATAGACCTGAACCTAAGGCCAGGATCAGATGAGTTGGCAAACATTGAGTTCATTCCCGATTATGAGACAGACTTTGCGAACGAAGTGTTTTCACAATTGAATGACAAAAGTGTTAAAAATAGTAATGAAATGAAGAATAAGAGGCAAAACAGCAATGAAGTGGAGATCGACGACAAAGTGTTTGCTTTTTTGCAGAAACTTATTGAACAACAACTCGAGAAAGAAGAGAAATCACACCAAACGGCCGGCCATAAGGTCTTGTGCTCTTATCTTAAGACGAAATAAGTGTTTGTTTTTAATTATATTTTATTTTGTGTTTCAATTTTATTTTCACAGAACTCACCCTTAAAAACGGAACTGTCGTCCGATTTAAACCCAATGGCTATGTTTACTGAAGGGGGCATTGAATGGATTCCCAACACTGTCAATGAGATTGGAGGCACAGGTGGTAAACAGCTATCTGATGAACAAAAATCAATACTAGAATCGGAGTCTCTTCTAAGCGATGGCGATATGGACTCTGATGCTGAAGATCAGCCAATATTTCTGGAGCCCATCAATAGGGGTCGGCTATCGTTCTGCTTGTCATACAATTGATGAATAACTTGTATTTAAATCCCTTTTCACTACAAATAGGTTCATCAGAAGACGATTCCTTAACCAATGATGAGTTGTTTTGGGATACATTACCTGAGTATCAAAACGATGGCGAAAATGATGACCAAAGCGATGACAATGACATCTTCAGTGATCCCAGTTTTCCGCGTCAGCACCGATACGACACCAAAAAGCCAGGACCCGGGTATTACATGCATGAGTTTGACTCACAGGAAATATATCCACAGGAAGTAGAGGTAAAATAGATGTTCATTGCATTTGACAAACAATTTTGTTATAAAATTATTATATGTATTGAAATTTTCAAAATCAAATCAACTGAGACATACCCGGCTCCTATCACTTACAATATTTATTTTATCAATGTCAAAACTTTACATTAAATGTGATTAACACTAATAATAACTACAAGTTTTATAGATTAAAAAATATTACAAAATCTAATTAGAGTTAATATAATAAACCACTGGCCCTCCTATTCCCCTACATTCTGGAGAATCTTGTACAACTAATCCAGGCATTGCTTCAGGGATTGTCTCAGTTATTGTAACATTAGTCTCAGATATTCATTGGTATTAACACATTGATAGCAAAAACATAAAAGCATTATATTTATGATCAAAAGAGACAACAATTATCTAAATCTATAACTGAATTGAGAAATCAGTGACGAAATGATATATTACTATAAAAATGATTAGCGATTTTAACATCAGTTGCAATACATCTTCAGTGATGGACAAGTGCTTGAATTATTAACCCAAACCTCTATATAACAAGTATTACAATAACAAATGTGAGAATAAGTTATGTTAGATTAGAGGAGTGATAGTAAATGTAATGAATTATTAATTGAAATGAAAAATCATTAAAACTACTGACAAATGATATGTTAAACACATTAACGAAACGAATCTCTTGTTATAATAATTATAATCAAATCTATTGAACAAAACATAGACTTTTAGACATAATATTTAAGCCGATTGTCTGCCATTTAATCATAATTCATGACTAATTAGTCAGATTTAAAGATCAATATTTTTTTGTTACTGTCCTCCCTTTCCTCTCTATCTCTTAATCCGTTGCCAACAGAGATAAAGACTAATCTCTGAATCTATTGTCGTTTTTCTTAAATTAATTTTATTTAAAAATACATTTCATTTGATTTTTAAATAAAATTCAAATCCTTTTACTCTTAAGTATTAAGACTAAGAAAACCGTAATTAGAAATAAGAAATGAATTTTAATGAATGTATTTTCAACTCATTTCCTAATGAAACGATAAATGTATGGATTCTTAATGGACCTGAACTCCAGGCTAATCCCAAATTGCATTCTTATTATTCAATGTCTGAAAAGGTTTTTGTATTAAAAATAAAACAAAACGACTTTTATTTGTCAAAACTTAAAGATTACTGTATCTTCAAATGAGTTGACAGTAAATTTTGAAGTAATTCTGAATAGAAAAAAGAGTTGCCTTGCTTATATGATAAAATCATAACCAAGTAATAACAGATAAGAAAGTTGACTAACCCAGATGATTGGCTATTTTCGTGTTTAGTGTTATCTTTGTTCAATTTATTGTTATTAAATATTTGTTTCAATTATTTGATAGCAAAACGATGAAAGCGATTGGGAATGGGATCAACAAAACGCAAACCAATTGAAGACCAATTGGACTGGATCAGGTTAATCATTAATCAATTTAATTATCTTTGATATTTACATATCGTTGAGTGAATAGTGTGTAAAAAAATATTGAATTGATTTTGAATTCATAAATAAGTTAGCGATTAGTGAGCACTCAGTTCACAGTCAACCCTATATTTCACAACATATTTATCATTATTTTAATTAAAACAAAAAAATATAATTTATTTTTATACCAATAAACCCACCATTCCTTCAAATCATACAAATACATAATGAAATATTTAATGTGGAAATTGAGAAAAAACTAAATTCTTAAAACTTACCCTGGTCTTTTGATTCTACACAATCTTTTATTCATTATTTACTAAAAATCAATGTTTTGCACAGTTTTAGAGGAAATTAATATTGAATTCAAACACAAATGTCTACATATTTTCAATTGAATGCAACGGAAATTATGTCTCGACTTATATCTAATGAAAATCTCAAACAAATTGATGAAAACATTGAAATTGTGCTCAACTTTAAGGTGCATTTACTGGCGTTTTTAGTGAAGAATTAGATGAGAGGGGGGAAACTTCAGTGTTTATCTAGGATTAGGTGGAAAAACACATATCTGAGCCTTTCACAAGGATTTAGACATTTGTCCCTGAAGCTATCAATGTTATTTAAGCGATGATTATTTGTTTAATTATCCGACAAAAGTGAACATTTAATAAATAATGAGATAAATATAATCTCATATTAATTATTGAGTATTTATTTAAACAATTTTTACAATCATTTGCGAAAATGATTCACAAATTGTCTCAAAAACACATTAATAATACATCAGTTGATGAATGAGTGCTAAAATAAAAGCTTCCCGAGCATTCAATGGTGAAAAATGATGCTGAACATAAATGTGAACATGGTGAACATGTTATTTGTATTCACAATGTATAACCACTTTTTGTGTTCAGCGATGTCTTTCTCGGCAATGCTTTTCCCTATTCACTCAACACATGACTGAATAATTCAAATCCTGAAGAAAACATATATTTTTAGACAAACTTTTCAGAAATAGTTTTATTGATTATAAATATAAATGATTTAATGAATAATAGCGACACTTATAGAGTGATATACACATTGAGTGATACACAGGGGGGTAATCATTAAAAATAATACAATTGTTGCTGAAATTTAATGTAAACTTTCCCTTAAACTACAAAAATTATTGATCCAGACAATTTTAACAAATTATTATCAGCACTGAATTATCTAAGCCTCTATCTGCTAGCCCTGAGCCCTCCGTTTATTACCCCCTTTAGGACAGCTCTATCGCCACTATTTTAATAACGTTTTAATTAGTATTTCATTTAAAACTAATATTTGTATTGAAGACCAGAAGACTGAGAGGAAAGGGATGTTCAATAGAAAAATGATTATTAAATTTAAATTGAATTCATTCGAGATCTGATGTCATATTTATTTTGATTCAATTTATTTTACTATACACCCAGTGCTCAGTGCACACTAACACTGGCAGCACATAAGGGCTGGTATTGTTGGTATTATTCTCACATACAGTGGAAGATCTCTTCTAACTTATGATATAATAGTGAGCACTGGTATCTCTCATGTGTAGCTTTAGGTCAAAATCGATTTATATTATATAAATGTTAAGCCCCGGAGAGCTGTTGGCTATGTTTTTGAACGGCACAACACTTCAGACAAAATTTGATACACATTTCACACTCAAAATCGCATTCAAATATCGTTTATATATTTCTTTCACATTATTATCAAATATTTTATCAAATTTTTATCTGAAATAAAAAATTGAAATATTTTTCTCGTCTTTCAATCACTTCTATTGTCTATTTGCAGAGCCATCGGACCGACCGTCGAGTTATTTAATGGATAAGAAGAGTGCAAACAAAGCCTACAAACCTGTCTCTGAAGGACCGGTCAAAGTGAACAAAGAGACAGAGGATTCCGATTCAATGGTGATCGTGCCGGCAGAGGATGGAGAGCGCACCCAATTAGAGGCTATAGACACCTCTTATACCTATGTTATTGTTGACAAACCGTATGTCTTAGTCATCACTTTCATTGCTTTCTTGTGGTTTTCATTACAAACAACAGACTAATTGATTAGAAATTACAATACCGGCGCTTTTGTCTAACCGGCCAATCATAAAATATGCCATCAAATAGCAGCAGCGTTTCCGACACTATAGACATGTTATTGTCATTTGTTTTAAATTATATTTTTAAAGCATTTCATCGAAAAAATTCTTCAAATGTTCAGAACTTTTATATATTTTTCATTTGATATTCAATACTAGTCTTGAATTGGGGATTGAAATCATAGCACAGGTTATTATGAAATGATTTTTTTTAAAACCATTTAAATATTATTAAATTAAATATTAATGGTTTTAGTTTTTAGATATAATAATGGGAGTTGATATTTGAACATGATGAATTAAAGTAATATTTGAGGAAATGTGAATTTGTCCTTGTAGTTTAATTTTCAAATAGGTTTGGCATTTAGTTGGTTGGATATAAGATTAGATGCATGTGTTTGAGACATAAATTGACATTGATTATTCAGAAAAGCAAGCAACCAGTGATACTGTTACACTGGATTAGCTCTTGGCCATATACAATGTCAATATCATAGCTAAACATCTTGTTATACTCAAATCAATGAGAAATAAATAATAAGAAATTGAATAATTTGCTTAACAGTCCAAAAATTGATCTTAAATATGACCTAGTTAAGAACTTTATCATAAAAATCAAATCTAAGAGGTGATGGGTCAGTGAAAAGCATGAATCTATAAATATATATTGATTTAAGACAAAATATTTCAAACAATACTATTCACTATCATCCCCTGAAAAAGGGGTTTAAAATCACAACATATTTTTATACCCCTTAATATATATTACTTTAGTTTTAATGACATTTACAATCAATTAATGAATGAATAAATTGATAACACATTTAGTGAAGACATAAATACAGTGAAGAAGTGATTAATTCAATAAACAATTGATTTCTTAATAATTAGACAATAATTTGTGACAAAAACAAAACAAATCAAATATTTATTGCTATTATTTAATACAAAATACTGATTGTCTGAATAATTGATGGACTGATAGGTTTGGTGAGAGCGGAGACAAATCGGCGGACAGTTTTGTACAACTGGCGGAACAGTTGGTTGGCGTCCCCAAAGGCACGTTCAGTAATGTCAGGTACAGTCAAGAAGATTAATGATTGAACGCACAGAGAGTCCAATAGATCTGTCCTTTCAATACTAATCAAAACTGTTTTGCTTTTATTTCAATCAATATTTTTTGTTTATTTTATGCAATGGACTGGTATTACAGGACGGATAAGGATAGTGGAGTTGAAGTCACCTTCAAAGTCAATCCCAATAACAGAGATTTAAATGCATCGCTTGTGGCCGCACAGATCGGTCAGTGCTTTCATTATTGCATATATAGAGCTCAATGTCTTTCCACCCAATCCTCACTGAAGTTAAACTAAGTTTTGTTTGAATTATATATTTATATAATTTATTCATTGATTGATCACTGGTTTCAGCAGTAGTTTGTGTTTTAAATTAGGGGTATATTTATATTCTATTCATTAAGGGGTAAGGGATTTGAGTTGTTGTGGAAACTTTTCACAATTGTTATTAATGAATGAGAAGTGAGGTTATGGTGTCAGTGCTGTCACAGTGACTATGATTTGGGGTTTGAATATGATATTAAACTAAATGAGAGTTTAATTAAACATTGATTTTTAAATTTTAATATTGAAAACCTATTTGTAAACCATTGTCCAGAATATATGGCCGAGTATTTTAACCTAGGCTTTAGAATATCCAATATGTTCTCAGAGCTAAGAATAAACACAAAAGATATAAAATATTAATATTTGTCTTCAATTTGGTCCAAGAGTTAAGAGTCGGACCCTAATTATAGTCAAACAAATTGTTTAACAATTTTGATATCATTTTGTAACACAAAAGTCAAATAGTATTTATTTAACAGTTTATTGAAGCCAACAATTCATAGCCAATAGTCGTTAGCATTTGTGAGAAAAGTATTTTTTGCCGTAAAAATAAATTTCTCTTTTATTTGTATTTATATTTCAATACAAATAAGAAAATTCACATAAATTTTGATAAAAATATTTTTATATTATTTTTACAAAAGCCTTTCATTCACTCTATATTTCACTACAATTTGTATGAATAATGCATTGAATAATAAGTCCCCAAAAACATTGAAGCATCGGATGAGAGGTTATATTACAAATGATTTGCATTTACTTCTCCATCAGATCCACCGCTACTTCACTCTTTTCTCCCCTTAACAGGTGGTCAATGTTCAGTAGAGAAGTGATCTATTAGTTGAGTTGAGTTAAAGACTATAGTATTCAGTGTTTTTTCTCAAACAAAACAAAACAAAACAAAAATCTGAGAATTACTTAAAAATTTTGTTCAAATAAGCCGTTAATATAAATGCAATACAAATACAAAGTTATTATTTGTTTGCAAAGAATTTTAGACAACAATAAAGATCTCTTATCTTATCTTAAAAATCAATAATCTTTTGAATTTAAGGGGGTTTTTGTTATGAAATTTCTTTATTATTTCGATTTCTTTCCCCCTTATATTCACTGTCACATCATCTCCAGTGTATGTATGAAACAAACCTATTGTAAGCCTATGTTGAGAGTGCGGTAAACATTGAGAAAATGGATTCTTTGAGTGAAGAAGGATTCAGTTTATTCCTGTGCCTGAGTCTACGTTAATGGACACCCGGGAGTTAGCGTCTTCTCCTCCACTGATGCCTGTGCTCTCTCGCACTCTCTCCTCAAGCTTTGCCGAGGATTTAAGTTAGATCTGTCTTTTACAGAGCGCCGAGTAATGTATTTGTTGTACACATGTATTCTCTCTCTCCCTTTCCTTTTCACTTTGCCTTTCAATTCAAATACAGTTTATATTCTTGAATACCATTTTTACAATTTTGATGCACAACCAGTGCCTCTATATTTGAACTGAAACATTGCACTCCTTTCCTCTCTCTCTCTCTATCTCT
>JAQGAT010000194.1:0-47171 GCA_034687845.1 Pantelozetes paolii
AACAAAGAACTGTTTGGTTGTGTGTCTGAGTCAACAGCGGGTCCGGAGAGTGAAGAGAAACCTGAAGGCAAACCATCAGAAGCACCGGGAGATTCAGTGGTCGGGGCAACAGATAACACACAAGTGGCCAGTGATGGCAAAACTATCAGTTCTTTTGGTTTCAGTGAAGGAATGGTTTATTTCATACTTTTCTTCATTTATTTCATTCAATATTTATTTTATTTTCAATTTTATGTTTCTTTTGATTAATATTTGAATTAAAAGTTTTATATTTAAAAACTTTGAATCAAATTATTGTTTAATGACTTTATGTTTGCATTTATTTTTCAAAACTTATATTTTAAGTCAATTTTAAGTCAATTATTAAAAGTTTGTGAAAAAGTGTATTCAAAACAAAAGTAATGATTGACTGAAAAGTAAACTCATATTTGAATTCATGTTTTCAATGATTGTCTCAAAAGTGTCTTCAGATATGGAAATGGCTTTTAGACTGGAGTTGACTGCGACTAAAGACCAGTTGAGAGTTAAGACCAAAATTATTAAAGTGTTGAAAAAGTTGGTTCAGAGAAAGACCAAGAAGTTGTATTGAATACATCGGGTGCAGAATATGCTGTGAAAGACCTTTGAAAGAAATCTTAACTCAGATTCTGTATTTGAGTTTTGATTTGATTTGTTTAGGATTTTTAGTCATTTATATATTTTGTTAACAAATATTTAGATTTAATTTCATTTATAATAAAAAAAAATGATTTTTGATTCAAAATGTAAACTAATTTTTGTAATTATTATTGTTTTATGACTTTTATATGAAAACAATTTAAAGTGAATTAAAACTCAAATTAAAAGTTAATATAATTTTTAATAACTTTATTATACAATATCTGAAGCATTGATACAAATGGACGGAAAGTTTAAGAAGTCTTTTGATTACAATTGAAAATTGATATCAAATACAAAAATAGCTTTAATTATAAGTAGTATTGAAAGCAAAGTCTTATTATCTTTTAAACCCATAACAAGTCTTAAGTCATATGTAGTTCTGGAAGAATACAATTGAATATAACAGTCATCACAGTCTGAATACATAATACAAATTCAATAAAACATTAAATTCAACCAAAAATCTCTCATTTCTTAAAAATTTATTCAAAAATAATAAAAACTTTGCGTTTTTTGATATCAATTGCAATAAAAAGTTGCCATAAATTCATAAATCATTACAAAATTTGTAATAAATATAATAATATGAATAATAATTGTTCATAACTTTGAGTCCCATTTGAGACTAAACATCAAAATATAAAAACTTTTTTTTCTCAAATGAAATGACTTTTTGACAAAAAATATAAATTTAATTAAATATAAAAAACATTTTAATATTTCGTCTCATTTTGTCTTAAATTTGTTTTTCTTCTGCAGTCGTGTCGATAAGTATTCATGAATTTTACACAAATATGTTATGAAATGATAAGTAATTTGTAATAAAAGCTAAAAATATATGAAATGTTCGCTAAAAACATAAAATTAATAAAACTTTTGTATAGTTTTGCAAATATTTGATTGCATTTCACAATAAATCCTTAAATCGATTGTAATTTAAGTCAAAAAATATGAAATAATATAAAAATATATTTAAAAGTATTTCTTAAGTTGTAATCAAAGCCATTGAATCGATAGCATTACCGGCCGTTCCGTTGGCTTCGGTAGGCGTGCCGTCATATGAGGTCTCGATCTCTCGCTGGGCTTTAGATATCTTCACCTTAGACTTGGGTGAATCGTCTTGCCCTGCTTCTTTTGCAAACATCTTCATCTTCTCCTGAAAACTTAGTTTTTCGGGTCCAACGGACGGTCGGTTTTGAGTCTGATTCCTGCGCTGGGCTTCTATTCGATGTCTGGGATCGTTGTACACCTCCTGAGCGCCTATAACTCCGGGAGTGTTTCCACTGACGTATGAATTATTTCCGAGAACTTCGTCGATGTCTTGAAGCGTAAAACTGCTGTTGTTTTGATTGGAAGCGTCGGACTCCAAGTGCTCTGATTCGTCGTTCAGAGGTTCCGACGGATTGTCATTCCACGACACCTTCTTTGGCGTATGATTGGACAGTTGGGTCATTGGCTCAGATAAGTCACCGTTTCGAAGAGCTGACGGATATTTGGCAGAACTGTCCAACGCTTGGGTTGAATCGAGTTTCGGTTCTGGCAATGATTGATAGGCCGAGGATGTGGTCATAAGTAAGCGGTCGAGTCTTTGTGGCGCCTCTAAAGGTGGAGGAGATTTAGGTAGAGGTGGAGGGATTTCGTTGGAAGGGTTGGGCAATAACTGATTGGCCATTAATTGACTCTTTGGTTGGAAACCCCTATATCTTAGGTCTTCGTCCTTAAAGACAAACAAACAATAAATGAGTGAATAATTCAATAAAACATAAAAACAATTATTACTTGTCTTCGTTTGGCTTCTCTTATAAGCCTTTCCTCTTCCATCTGCGCGGCCTCCAGTTCCCGCTGTCGCCGGTCCTCTTCAATCCTCAAATGTCTTAGCCTTTCCTCCTGTGCTTCCAATTGATTGGAAGTATGAATGGGCTGTTGTACTACTCTTCGGCCCCATTCCTCCTGATTAAGTCTAAACCCCTGTTGTTGTTGCTGTTTGTGTTGGAGTTCCCGTTCCATACGTCGCTGTCGTGTCCTTTCAATGTCTTGTTTCATAGACAACATCCGTTCCCTATTGTCCGCTCTGTCCAACACCTCATCGTCTTCTTCTTCCTCCTCTTCGCCGCCAATCTCTTCAGCTCTTCGTTGAAACTCTCTTTCAACCAACAGTTTGCGCAGTCGTTCGTCGTGTGCGGGACTACGGATGGGAAGTGACTCCAAATACCTGATCTCTTCATCTCTCGAGCGCTTAGACTCCTCTAATCGCTGTTGAAATGCCTATAAAAATGACAAAAAACAATCAGTTGTTTGAACTCTTGTGTCAAATACCAGGAAATGATTGAATAATTAATTGAATAAAAGATTGAAAAATAAGTTTTCATACAATCAATGAGTGATTCAATGAATGAGTGATTAATAAAGAGTTTAGTTTTGAAATGAGTTATTGGTTTAGGTTTTGCACAAATCCTTGGGTTGTTTGCAAAGAGAGAGTAAAAAGAGATATAAATGTTTGCAAAAATCAGTTCAAATGAATTGAATTGACGTAAAGATTGATTACTTTTTCTTTCTCCTCCCGTTCCCATGGGGAGGGACTGACAACTCCTGAATGACTTTTACGCAAATCTGAATTATTAATGACTCGATTATTCAGAGCGTCAGTGAATGGGGTCTTCTGAGCGCCAGTAGTTGGTGACCGTAATGGCTCTGTTTGGCGTGAAGGCGGGTAACCGGACGGTCCGTAACGGTAGCTGACACTGGGCGGGGGTGGGATCACCTGCTGTTGAGGTATGGGTTCGTGGGGTTCGCGATAAGAGTTACGCATAAATGAGTTTTGGCTATAGTTTGAAAGCAATTGTGCGGCCGATGGTCTTGGCTTCGGGGCTGGCGGTGGAGCCATACGTAGGTGTGATGTGCCGTTCATTTGCATCTGTTGTGCATAATATTGCGGTCGATTAGGCCACTGGCCATTAGGTGTTGGACCCCTTAGAAGGGCACTCATTTGAGGTCCACTCGAATGCATTCTTTCCTCTCTTCTCCTGACCTCTTCCCTCATCTCATCCATCTTCGCCTCCTGTCTCATAAGATCTCGTTGTCGTGTGTCGTAAGGGGGGTGAGGGGGCGGGTAATTACGTGGCGGATAGTCCATCATCTGTGGGGAGTCATTGTACTCGTGGGACGTTTGGCGCGCATTCATCGATGGGTTGGGATATTGTTGTGGATAATGAAACTGTTCGGCCGCTGACATCATATTTGGATTGATAGCAATCGGTGGTCGGGGAGACGTTGGCGTTCCCGGACTGTTAGCCATTTGTCCCATATATTGATCGGACTCTCGATTGACAATCAGTGCGGACACTGGTCTTGGATTTTGTTGCGGATTATAGTGCTGTCCATCCGTTTGTAGAGACGTATGAGAGCTATGAAGAAGTCTTTGTGGCACTGAATTCGGCGACTGATTAGCCGTCGGTTGTATTTGATATAACTGTATGTTCTGGTAATGGCGTTCTTCGGGGTATAGTTGTTGTGACTGTGAAGAAGACATTCGTTGGGTTTGCTGTGAATTAACACTCATTTGAGAGTCAGGTCGAGAGGGACTGTAGTTTCCGATTGTGTTATAGTTGGACATCGAGTGATGTGAAGCATAGTTTCGGGAATTACTCATTGAGTCGTTCGGTATTTTCGGCAATTGTTGGCCAGTATTGTAATCAGACGCAGATTTTGGCATTGAATTATAGTGTGGATGTGGACCACCCGTGTAAGGGGGCAACTGGTCATTGGGTCGACGCTGTTGATGGCCTGGTAGCTGCCCATTAGGTATAGGCATTTGATTGTCTTCGTTAAGTGTTGGCACACTTTTTGAGCCCTGGATTCTCGGCTGTTGTTGTATCTGTTGAGCACTCATATGATTCCTGTGCGCTCGCATTTGCAGCTCCTGTTCATGACTTAAACGACTCGGAATATCGCGTTCACTCATTCGTCGCGGATTACTGTAACCTAACGGTGCGATTGTGAACAGTGTTAATAAAAACAAAATCAAAATAAGGATAAAAATAAAACGAAAAAAATCGATAATAAATGAAATAATAATTAAATTATAAACAAATGCTTTGAAAATTAGGGAAAGGTATGGAAAGGTATATAAAACCAAATCAAACGAAACGAATTGAAAACAACGAAAAAGTTATGAAATTCGCAAACATTTGTGAAAAGCATTGCAACAAATGATAAATGAATTAATTGTGAAAACTATACAACAGTTTTGAAACAATAGTGAAAAGAAATACCAGAATCTGAACAACAATTGTCTGAATAGTTGTCTGACTTAAGACCAGAGGAAGCGGTGTTTGAAACACATGAAAGACAGTCACACTTTGCGAGCGATATTTGATTGACCGCCGTTTGGATCAACTCTTTGGCAAACAATTCACTGGATTTTAATTTCAGTGATTTTGCATAATATCTATTGAGTTGTTGACAAATAACACAGTTATTGAAGATATCATTACAGACTGAGCACTGGCTAACACACGAACAAACGCTATTGGGGTTAGAGTTAAGTGATTCATCACTTGTGCATCGGAAGAGTACATTCGCCTGTCCTCTCACTGAAGAGCACTTATTCTGTTTATCGCACAAACAGTTCTCACATTTAGTTTTATTGCAGACTTTGTTAGCATTAGTTATAATCAAAGACTTCGATTGAGGTATAGTTTGTTTGGCACTCGAGGAACGGGTTTGTGATCTCAGTTTGAATTGAAGTAATTTTTGTGAAAATAAAGCACTTTTAAGATATGTTAAGGGATTAGACGTTGAGTTTATTTTCTTAGGCAGTCGTTCCCCTCTCTCAGAGGCCTTTGGTTTTACGCGGTCTAAGGTCTGTATGGATTCCCATAGGTTTAGTGGACAGGTATTAGATTTTTTACTATTGTTCAGCGCTTCTCTCACTTCAGGATCAAATATATTTGAAGCACAGAGTGTTTCATCAGATTTGAGACTATTCTCAGATCCAATCAATTGTGTATTAATTGACTCAAAACTCGAAGAGCTTTTGAGATAACAAACACTTTTGTCAATCAAATAGTGTTTGCTTTGAGAGAAGGCCTTCGAAGACACTATTGATGTCACGAAAGGAAGAGATCTTAAGATAAGCGACAAATGGTTTCAAAACATGTATTCAATTAAAATGAGACCAAAAAAAGAGAGGTTTAAGAGATTTGTGATAAAAAAGTAACACATTATTTAAGGCTTAGCCATAAGTCGTGATTCAATACAAGGGTTTCAATAAATAAATGATTTTCTATACCTCTGGCTATCGATGGCGAGGGTTGTGCCAGAATGCCTGCCAGGCCGTGATATATGGCCCCCTGTTTTGCCACCTCCAGTGTCACTATTGGTCCGGTTTGGGTCATTAATTCTGCCGCACGTTCTTGTGTTATACCGATAAGGGAATGGCCGTCAACCTTAAGCAGTTGATCCCCAGCCATAAGCCGCCCGTCCTTTCAATTAGAAAAGCAGTTGTTTTAATGCAAATAAAATTTATATTACTTTTCAATTGATTTCAAAGTTAAGCACAAAAATGTGTTTTCAGTGAAACCCAGATATATATCACTCAAACACTTACCACATCTGCTGCCCCGCCCTTCACCACAGATTTGATGTAAATGCCCAAACGATCCTGATTTACACCCCTGGCCGCCACTATACTCAAACCCATCCCGTTATTACTTTTCTGTAGTTTCAAAATTTGGACCTCCGGTTCACTGAACGGTGCGATCGATGACCGGCCCGACGGTGGAGGCATTGGAGGTTGGGATGGCTGTTGTTGTTGTTGTGTTGACGACTGTGGCTGTGTTTGAGTCATCAACAGTGAAGAACTCATTTGCATTTGAGAGGAAGGGATATGTATTTGTGGTGTACTGTCTGTTACCGATTCAGGCATAGGATTGGGATGAATGTCTTTCCCTGACTTCGGGCTATTTTGAGTGTTAATCAAATATATAGTCCAATCCCCTGAAGAGGTCGGTTGGATAGTCAGGTGACACAAACTCGCTTGAATTGAGGGCTGAATGAACTCTATTAGACCCGAAGGAATGCCCGAAACTATTTCACACGAATAGCCGTCTTCTGGCAAAAGGAACGGCAGCTGAAGATCTGGTTCCTCTTCAAGTCTAACCTCCCGGCCATCCTTTCGGACCATTTCGTCGGCTATATTCTCAGCATTTTTAACGACGGCTTCAATCAGTTCTCTGGGGATCGGCGTCTCATTCACTGTCGGCTCATATCTCTCGAGAATTCTTCTCATTTGCAATGAATTCAATTTAAAGCACTTCTCAGTCAAAGCACTCATATCTTCGGCTGTGCTTTTGGGCGAATGTAGTAAATGAGCGGTTTGTACGATGCAATTGAGATGACAGTCGGCCGCCAACTCGAGGCCCTGTTTCTCAGCCCAGACTCGCATCTGAATGAGTCGTTTCCTAAGCCTTAGGCCCCAAATACGAGTGCAGTAATTGATGTTTGTGTCCACACAAGCGATAACTTTATTAAATAACCACATATTTATGAAATGAAATAATTGAGAGAACAGTTGGATAGTGAGTGCGGCGTTCACTCGACACCGACGGAGTAAACCCATGGCGTTGGACAACACGATCAACAGTTTAGAGGTCGTGACCGACACGTTGTCGTCGACGTCATCGCAGTCCTCGAGAAACGCCGGCAAAGCGTTCTGCAGCTCCGACTGCTGGCACATAACCAGCCCTCTGAAGGCCAGTTGTACCGCTTCAGCCAATATGTCCTGTGCGTCAAATGTAAAGGCACTCAAGTGTTTGTCCTGTTTTAAGAAGTGTAATAACTCGGAGGCGTTGGCCAACCAGAAGCCCAGGTGTGAGGGTTCGCGGAAGTGCTCTTCAATTATCTGATGAATAAGATTTGACACTTTGTTTGTAAAAGACGTCAATCGATGCGCCCTTTCCTCTGGTGTTATCTCAGGCCTGAAATGTGTCGACGCTCTGAACCTAAAGCCCATATAGACTACGGGTTAACACAAAAAAGTAATTATAAGTTTTCAATCAAATCGATGGACAGTTGTATTATTTTAAGGGTATGTGTGAGCACTCACTCGTATAAGTGACGGATAGCTTGAACTGAACCCCATTTGGTTCAATGCAGTCAATGATTTGGTGGAGTAATGCGTCCTCTCTTTCCTCCCAGAGCTCTAGAATGGCCGGTAGTATTGGATCCGTTCCTTTGCGGCCATTATTATGAACCGATTGACTGTTATCTCTCATTAGAGGCCCGTTAGCTGTCATCTGTCTGGGAATAGAACCGTTGGTTTCGTCAGACTTTTTGGACATTCTTTCATCCCTTGATGTCGTGGACGTCGTCTCAACATTTCCGTCGGCATCGAAAGTGGTCTCATAACTGCCCCGAGACTGAGGACCGACGAACTGCAAGTCATCGGGCATTTTCCTGAGACTCCCGTGCACTGAGTCTCTCATTAATGTAGGCGAGAGTTGCCGGCGCTGATCCTGTGCCGGGTCTATGAACTTAAATGTATGCAATTTCCCGAATCGGACGAGCATTCCGTTCCTTAAGATAGTTGTTTCATAAATACGAGTGCCGTTAACATAGGTCTCGGCGTCTCTACTACTGGGCGTAACGGTAACGATGCCTTCGGTGTGAGCGATGACGCAATGGCGCGGCTGTACATTAGGGCCGTATAGTTGCAGGGATTGGCTGTGGTTTGAAGAGCTGGACCTCTCGTTCCCAACTTCAGTGACATTGACGTAGAGGTAGTGCTTCTTTGCCTCTCCTCTTGTGATTTGGCTTCCGTCGGGGTTTGTCTCAAACAGATATGGCAGTCGTTCCAGTGCTTCGTCGTATTTAGTATACCCGGCCTCTATCTCTCCCTTTATTTGTTTTGGTTTCTTCTTCTTTTTGCGGGGCTGGTAGTCAGCCGGTCGGCGCCGGATGTGAAACGTGAGAACACCCCGCGATTTGTTGTGCGCTTTCTCTATAGCGAGTGGACAGTCGTCGTCGTCTAATATGTATTCACGTATTGATGAGGAAGAGTGCAAATCACTGATTGAATTGATGTCACCGTTAGAGACGGGAACAATAAGTTGGACCAAACAGTAGACTCCCGGGTCTTCCTTCTCTTTGCCGTATTTGTCCAAAATCTCTTTGACCGCATGCGCGGCGGTGTCTCTATCGGACAGTAGGATTGTCTTGTATGGCACGTCCTGATTGATAGACTCTCCAAATATACGCAGAGTTCCCCCTAAAGGGTGTAAAAGTAAATATTAAGATAATGTCTAACACAAGAGATGACTGTCCACTACATACCGGCCTCAGCGCCGCCTTCTCGACTGAATTGCTGTAATTTCTTCTCCAACTTCTGTTGCCGTCGGCGCCGCATAACGGCCTCGGGGTTGGATATGGAACGGGTGAAACTGGTCTCCGGGAGTTCGGTATAGAGTTTTTCGGCCAACGAGTCCTTGTCTTTAGTATTACCTCCGCTTTCATTGCGTTTGAGTTTCATTTGTTTTTCCCTTTTCTTCTGCTCTTTCTTCTCACGTTTGGAGAGCTTTCTCTTAAACTTGTTTTCATCGGTGGTTCCAAAAGCGGGTAAATATGTCTTCTCATTCATCCGCCGCAAGAGAAACCTCCCTTCCCTGTCGTCTTTATGCCAATTGAGTTGCACCAGAAGTGGTGTCTCATTCTCAGACAACTTCCTCTCATCTCCGTTCTCATGGATCTCATAGAGTGCATAGTCAGGCGCCGTAAGCATACGTATGTCGGGCCTAAACTTCTCGATGAGAATACTGATCACATCGCTGGTGGTGGCTGTGTTGGACACCCGTATGCACTTTGTGGCCACTTTCTGGCCCGAGTCCTGGAAGTAGTATCTCATGACTCCGTGAAACTCCAACGACTCGTTTGGTTCAGAGATTTCAAACAAATCCAATCGATTTGCGTTCCACTGCTGTATAATACCCCTCAGACTCTCCCTCTCCTGCACTCGCATTGCATCCATAGTTCACTTCAGACACTAATCTATTGAAACAAAAACTTAATTTATTCCCAAACACACACACAGACAGACATTTGTATGCATTATATACTCTATAAATCAGTGATTGTCAAACAGTTTGAGAAATAAGTTGAGAGAAAAAATGCCAAAAAAGTGATTATAAGTTCGCATAAAAATTTATAACCCCTTAAACCCCTTAATGATTAAATAGACCACAAATTATATAGATTTTGACCCCAATATTAACCACTGGTTTACGTACTTTTTGAATGAGACCTAATTATTTGAAAGGTCTGTCAATTATATTGAGTTTCAGTTCAGTGACTGAACTTTAAGTCCTATTAATAGATATTAAAAGTCTTTTCTTATCTCTGATTCTGAAGTGATATAAATGTTAATCACTTTTAATTTGTACTGAAATTACAAACAATTAAATCAAACAAAACATTATTAAAACAAAATTAAAATAACAATACAATGATTAATTGTCATTACATTTTAAACTATGTCAATTCAATTGAATTAATTTTCTATACAGGCAGAATTTTAAAATCTAGGTTGGTCATTTTGGTGATAATATTCAAAAAGTGTATCAAGAATCAATTTTTGTAATCATTTATCAAGAGCTTAGTGTTTATAAGTGATAGAATTTGAACTAGCTAAACTTTGTTTCAGAATCTAAGCAATGTAAATTGAAAATAAAAAACTTACCCTTAATAAAAATTTAATCCTTTTATTGTATGTGAAAATAAATGGTTTGACAAAACACACAACACATGAGTTCAACAGTTAATACAGTTTTGATTGCTTTTACAACTTTGTGTGTGATTTCATGATTTCATGTTTACATTAAAACATAAATTGTAATCAATTTTAACATTAATTTCAACAAAAAGTAATCCAATGTTTGGTTTTCACAGCAATTGTATTGCAATGTAAGGCAAAAACACCAATCAATTGATCACTGGATAGACATTTGTCTTCAGTTTAGTTGCCATTAATTAATAGATAATAAAATTTATAGTAAAAAACTTCACCCCTTTATGACACAAAATGAGCAATGTTACTTTTTGTTACCAAAGTCACACTGTATTAATATGAGTTATGTCATCTCATAACACACTGATAACTAACTTCAAGTTCACTTCAATAACTAAAACAATGGTTTAAAACAATAAAAACACTTTTAATTGCAATCAACTATTGGCTCAACAATTGTCTCAACATTTGGCTAACGATTCATATCTCGTATGTAATTGAATGTCAATTGTTTTTAAGATGGCGTTCCCTCAGAGCACACAATATTTACTGGGAGTGACAAGTGGGAGAGCACAGGGAGGTTGGGTTGCACTCAACAGTGCAATCATTAATTGGCAAAAGTATTTCACTGACAAAACAGTGGAGGTATTAATGAAGCGCAGGGTTAGCACACAATTCACTTGCCGTGTGATTGCAGTTATTGCTAATTCAATGGTCAGTGGCTTTGGTTGAGCCCCTGGTCATCGCAGGTATTAATATAGTGCACAGGCATCACAAGCATGAGAGGACAGGCAACTGTTAGGAACGGCCATCAATACACTTGAAGCAGCGATCAGACACTCCAAGCCATCCAACAGGTTCTACAACACACTGGCAGTAGAGTCAAGTGCCTCATACCAGTGCTCGCTCGCTCTTTCCTATCTACAAAATACCAGATACCATACCATAACATACCTTTCCCTCCTCTAAAACTGCGAGCCCAGTGACGAGGCCTTGGAGTTTGAAATCCGATGATTAAGTTTGTAAACAGTTTTTGATAATTCAATGCAAAAATAATAGCAAAACAGGAATTCAAACAATTTTTTGCTTCATTTGAATATCAAATCATTTAAAGTATTGAATCAACGATTGATTGCATTGAATATCAAAAACACATTTTTTTCGTCTAATCTTTTTGTCAAACAATAATTGCACTGAAATTCCAAACCTTTTGAATCATTTAAGCACTCGTTTGCATGACTTATGTCTTAATTGTGATCAAAGGAAACAAAAAAACAAATTATAAGTAAATTGTTTTTACATTTACTCAACGAATGATTGAATTAATGATAACTTTAATCAAAAAATTCATTGAAATTCTTGTTTTAATTGAATTATAATTCATATAAATATTTACATAAAAACTCATTCAATAATTGACTCAACGATTGACTCAAAGACTTATTCATTGAATAATAACTTATCTTTGGATTGAATCCAAACTCAACCGAAGATTAGCTATAATTAGGAAATATTAGAGAAATTAATGTCTATTCTGAGAGAAGACAGACCCCAGGGGTCCGACATCTGAACCGTCCTTATTTAAGGGTATACTTCCGCCCAAAATAGTGACGTGTTTTGGTGCTAAGAAAATAACCGCATTGTAGACATCGAACGGTCCGCTAATCAATAGTTTAGAGCCGATGGCCAGTCCTGTGAGTGAGTCGATCGGCTGGTATTCAATTGCTTTATACTCTAAGAGGCCGTCGGTTAACATCATAGACAGCATTCGTTGACCTCTTCTTGTCGTCTCTTTCTTCGGTTTCTTTGGTTTCTGTTTCTTAAATAATTTGTTTTCATTTTCAGTCTCAGAGTTGTCTTCAGAGCTATTGTGCTCTTCTTCGAGAGCGTCGGCGGCGGAGAGTATTTTGGGTCGACTTATGTCTTCCAATGCGTTCACCTAATCATAAAAAAGGGGTAAATATTTGTGAAAATAATTGTGTGTTTGTAGACCTGAAGCGCATATTTTCCGTAAACTGTTTTCTTGTCTTTGTTTCCGACTTCAATGCAATCTTTCGGAAGATTTGTTTCATTTTTTGCACTAATTTTAGTGATGTCTGAATTCAACCATAACTTATAGGCGTCTGTATCAGTGATACCACTGTTTGTATTCAATGTATTTGTTATCCATTGATCGGAAGCGAAGATAAACTTCGACTTTAAATAGTCTTTAATTGGTTTTAATCGCATTAGACTTCCGGTCGACATAAGTGACTGTTTTGTTCACAAAATATAAGAAAAGGTAACAAAAATTATTTTTATTTTCTATTAAATGTGAAGAAAAATGAGATTTCGTTCATATCTTGAGGTCTATTAATGTCTTTAATTAAATATTTGAACAA
This sequence comes from Pantelozetes paolii, assembly GCA_034687845.1. NCBI lineage: Eukaryota > Metazoa > Arthropoda > Arachnida > Sarcoptiformes > Oribellidae > Pantelozetes > Pantelozetes paolii. The sequence continues at coordinate 12,820 of JAQGAT010000194.1, forward strand.
AAAATATCTGAATTGAAGACAAGAATTGATAAAACTTTTGTCATTTCACTCAAAACTCAATTTGAATTAATATTTGAATAAATAGTTAATTGAATCAAACGTTTGCTAAAAATGGATACGAATTTGCATTTCATTTGAAAACCGTATTTGCATTTCAATTGAATCTCAAGACTTAAGTGGAGGAGTATTACAGCGAAGAGGAGTAGCTGTGAAGTGGTTTCCGGTGCGGACAACACAACCCAATCATTGAAACCATTGAAAGTCATTATAATTGCATTAATGGCACGAAATATTACATGAGGTCTGAGAATAAGCAATGAATTGAATGTTTTGTGAATTATGTGAACAAAAATTATATTTAATATATTCCGAACCCATTACGAGGTTTTGCTATTTAGTTATGAAATACAGTACTGCTCTATAGGTGCCATGGATTAAGTACCGGTGCCCACATGTAGGCATTGGTGCAAAACATAATTAACTGATGCATTGCCTCACTATTGCAATGACTGACAAAGACTTCACAATTCAGTCAATGAAACACTTTTTTTACAATTAATAGTAAAAAAGCGAAATATTTTACATTTCAGTCTAAATGATAGCCGACGTCGACATCCTCTTAAACACCTGTCCTCTGAACTCAGTCTAATAGCTCTTAAACAATATGAAGTGATAGTAAAAAAGCTATTGAATGAAACAAATTTGAAAATTTCAAGTGTTTTCCTGTTGTAAAGCAAATATTGCGGTAAACAATGAACTAATAAAACAATAAACAGACAAAAATCAAACTAAAAATATGTAATCATTTGTAATAAAAGTTATTTTGCAGTCAATTGTATTTATTGGCAATCATTTGATTGTCAAATCAAATGACACTGAATATTAAATTTCAGCAATAATTTTGAAAACAATAAATATTTGAAGTTTAAAAGCAATGAAATAAAACTATTGATATAACTATTGATATGAAATGAGAAATGTTTTTTGCAATCAATGGATAAGTTTTGCTACAAAACAGTGAAACAAATCCTGAATTGAAGCGATTCATCAAAAAATCGATTACAAAACCATTAGTTTATTACAAAATAATTGAAAAGTCATTGAATGAAAACATCAATTAATTTACAATACATTCAAGTCATCAGTGAATTAAAAAAATATCTAAATTTAAATTCAAATCTTAACCTAATTTTAGTAATGAATGTGTAAATTGTGTTTTAAAAATGTTTTGAATGCAAAATATATTTAACTATTTTTATGAAGGCTTGAAATTAAGTGAAAAACAATTTGTTAGACAATTATAAGCCATATATTGTATAAAAAAGTTTAATTCAATTAATGTATTCCTAAAGCGATTCAAATGAAAATAATTTACTGAAGCAGTCATTCATCCCTTGAATTGAATTAACAAAAGAAACACAAAACCAAAAAACTTAATACAAAAAACAAAACTTTGAAAAAATCTCTAAAAATGTTTAATTGAATGTAAAAAACAACAAAAATTTAATAGCTTTTAGTCCCTGACTGAATAGAAATGTCAAAAAATAAACCAAATATTTCTAAAAATATTTTAAAACATTAAAACAAACATTGATTTGAATTATCAGTGAATTTGAGTGAATTTTCAAATCAAATATTTTTCACTAAAATTATAATTTATTGCAAAAAACAAGTCATAAATCAAATGCAAATGAAATTTGTTTATGAATTCACGCATAAAATGATTACTATTTAAGAGAGAATTCATTACTTTATTAAAGAATTAAAGACTTTTTGCACTAAATGTATGAATATTTGAATTTTTATTTGATTAACCCCTGAACCCCTTAAGCCTTAGGAACTGTGCTTTCACATTTGATAAGGCATTGTTTTGTGCAAATATTAAGCAAAAATACCAAAGAATTTCGGTCAACCAATCCCTATCCCCATCCCATTCCCCTCTCTCTCTATCCCCAACTGATTGAAAATTATTATCAAAAATTATGATTCAAAACCACTCCTTCCGTGAAAATAATTATTACATTTGGTATTATAGTTTAATTTTAAAATACCTGTCCTCTACCTGTCCTCAACCGGTAATCATTAAATATTCAATTAAAGGCACAATTATTTAATACAAGTTTAATATTCAATAGATTGTATGCAACCCTTAAAACATTAAACAATACCCCTTCTGGATATACCCCTTCCCCCTGGCGTACGCAATATTGATTGAATTGCACGCTAACAGGTGAGGGACAACACCACCCCTACTAAGAGTTCCTATACTTTTTGTACATTCAATTGATTTCAATACTGTATTTGCAAATATGTTTACAATATATGACAAAACTTTCAAAATATTTAAATTACTTTTTATTGAAACAGATTTGACATTGAATTGCATTCACACCTAACAGTGACACACAGGGGGTCAAACTCTAATACATCGTAATTAGTAATTTAATGAACAAGGTTGTTTTGAATAATTATCAACACAATTCATATTTATATTAATGACAATTAAGGGGAAGAATAGGTCTTAATATCTAACAAAAGGGGAAGAATTGAAGCGAAACGCAAAACAGGGTTTGTCTGTAATGTAGTGACAGATAATACACACAAACATTGAGTCAGACTTTGAATACATTTATATTAAAGAGTGAATTGTGTTAACCATTGATTGGTCTGTATTTGAAATCAAAGTCCAACACATATACACATAAACACCCTTTCATTGTCTCAAAACTATTTAAAGTAAACTCAATTCAGGGTTAAATCAATTGATTAACAAGATGTCAGTCCCGGGAGGTATCGGTGCGAAGCAACAGCCGGACAGTAATGTTCATGAGATCTGCGAAAAGGTTTGCCGTTTTATAAACATTTCATTGAATGACAAGTGTTTGGTATCTATTAATAGGTCCGCAAAGAGGTTGAGGACAAGTCTGGCCAACAGTTCCCTGAGTTCACGGCCATTGAATACAAGACACAACTCGTCAATGGTGTCAACTATTTCATCAAAGTATGTAAACATTGAATCCATTTGTAAAGCAATTAACCATTGAATCAATTGATTGGACGATAGGTTCGTATAAGTGATGGAAAGTATCTTCACTTAAGAAGTCATAAGACATTCAGCGGTGAAATCAGTTTCAGTGGCTTTGAAGACAACAAATCACTTGAAGAAGAGATCAGTTATTTTCAGTGAATTGTCTTTTGGTTACCATTTCTTTGATTTTATGTTTTGATTACAAAATTATTTTTTATTTTATTTTTTTTTAATGAAAACAAAATTAAAAACAATTTTATCACTAATTGTCAGTCAATTGACGACAAAATTGAAAACTAATTGTAATTTAAGTCTTGTTTTGAATTCAGAATAAATTTATTGCAAATAAAGGACAAAATAATTGTTAAAATGACTCACATTTTGGTGTAATTTGTAATTCAATTGACGTTTAATTTGATTGCAATTTAAATCACAATTTAATTGTCACTAAAAGTCACAAAAACTTTACTGAAATTTGCGGTAATATTCAAGTTTTTAGGTCAACACATAAAGTACGTAACACTATATAAGGGGTAAAGTTGTTTAAACGCAACTAAAATATCAATCGTTTCACACAATTGATGAAAAGTGGAGTCAATAATATGTCTGTTGTCTTGTATTTACCTTTTGTACAGAGCTTTACATAAATGACGTAAATGTCATGAAATACATGTGTTTTTGTGTTTATGTTTTGATTTGCATTCAAAACACAAACAAAACTAAACATTCATTTGAATTGTGTTTTAATTAAAAGTAATTATTATTTAATAATAAAATCATAAAAAACTGTTTCAATAGTTGTCAACAAAACTATGCCTTCATTTGAATTGTTTTTCATTACAAAGAGATTATCAAAAGTAATGTCAAATGAATTTGGTTTTCATTTTTGGGTTTAATTTTGGGTTTAATTTTGGTTTCAATTCAATGTTTAGACGGATTTGGTTTCGTGTCTCAAACGGACGGGTCATCTGGTGTTGGACTCAAACGGTATACTTAGAAAGATAGAGAGTTTGGGCACAAGACCTCTGCCTTTTAAGTTGCGGACACCCATTCCCGGCCAAAAACGATATACGAGTGGAAAGTATGGTTAAAACTGCTCTTAAACTCATTTGGGTTTCAATAGCACCCAATGTTTTGATTTATGTCTTAGTTTTGAATACATTTCCTATTTTTAATCACTAATACAAATGACTAAACGATTGTCTCAATTGATGTCCAGTTTCTTCCTCTACCACTGCGATGTCCCGCCGCTCACAATACACCAGATTGTGGACAGTATTAAACTCGACACCGATATAATGAAAGTGAAGTTCTCTGTTAAAGAGACTAAAATACCCGAAGACTATAAGTGCACTCTTGATGAAGAGATGAGACCACCGGCGCTGAGGCCAACCATTCAGTCATTGATTAGACAAAATGAGGAGAGGATTAGGAAATCCTATAAAATTATTTCAAAGGATTGAAAGGATTTGTAGTTTTTATTACAAAAACATTAAAATATGTAATATTTAGTCGACTTTTGATTACATTTTCAAAAATACTTTTGATTTGTTTTTTTTATTTAAAAATTAATGTTTTGTTTGAAAAATGATTTCAAATTAATATTGATTTCAAAAATAAACTGATTTTTTAGTGTTTGTCTGAATTAAGGGTTATTTTTGAGTTGATGTTCACATATGACGAGTGTTTCCAAAGTTAATTCCGCTTTGATTCGCCCCCTTATTAGAGCCGTATTGGAGGCCAATTACTCCCTGTCCGGCCTTCAGCTGCTCTTCGCTGAAGTTCCTGACGTTGGCCTCCGATTCCTTCGGTCCGATGCCTTTCACACCATATTTGGCCGCTTTTCGGCCCAAAGACTGCAAACAGATCTGAACTGAAGTTAAGTTCTGTTGTTCCCAGAGGTCTATGGTTTGGAAGAGCTCTTCGGAGGGAACGCCTAACTTTGAGGCGCCGTCTAAGAAGAACTGAATGTTTTCCATACACTTGAAGGCCATCTTTGATGAGTTGACCTTTTTTATGGTATTAGACTGAATGGCGTTTATTAATCTGTATTTGAAAAAGAGATCAGAAATTGTATAAAATGTGATAAAAAGTTGATTATTGAGTGCCTGACCGACAAAGCACTGTTCCGTCTTTCAGTGTCTCATAAAACTCATCCTTATCTCCGCTGGTATTCAAGTCCTCATTCAAGAGGTCTTTCATCCAAAGCATTATCTGTTGAGTCAGTTGTGGATCATATTTGGAGTTAATCTGTGTTTCAATGCAAACAAAAATGTTTTGTTATTTTAATTGAATTTTATCTCTCAATAGAAGTGTTGATAACAAATAAGAAGCGGAAAAATGAAAAGTTTTTTTGTTTGATTTGAAATTCAATTCAATGGAAAAATTGCTCAAATGTTTAGTCCCTTTCCTTTATATGCATATCCTTAACGCCAAACGAGAGATAAATTGTGTTTTGATAACAAATACTAAACAACTTTTAGTAAGAATTAAATTGTTATATGTTTTACAAAACTTTAGTTTCAATTGTCTGTCAAAAAGATAAGACAATTGTATTCTATGTGAGATATAAGTGAAGAATAAATTCCTAAACATTGGCCTATATTTCGGGTTTTCTTTGAATTGCATTTCACACAAGAAATTGATAACAATTTGAGAACAAATGAAAAATAATTAAAACATTAATTTTTTCTTTGAATAAAAATTCAGTGAAATTATAGATAAAAAGAATGAGTTTTTATTGAATTCTTAAAATTCTTGAATCAATAGATATTTGTATTAAATTACCAATACTTTCAAATCATTTCATTCATTGAATCAATTATTATATGAATTAATAAAATAAAGTTTTTAATCACTTGAATGATTGATATTTTGCTGATTCTTAGACTGACATTGATAACATTGAAAAGGATTTTGGTTAAAGTCTAAGAAATTTTATTTGAAATTTATCAACAAATTCCTAAAAACATTAACTTTTTTTGTTATCAACGCTTAAAATGACATTTATATCAGTAATAAAAAGTTATTTTTTCTAAAAAACTATTCATTAGTTTTGATAAAATTTTTTTTTGAATAAATCACTGAAATGTCAAAAGAAATGAAATATTGAATTCATTTGAATAAAAACTTTTTTGAAATTTAAATGAAAATAAATTATTTGATAATTAAAAGTGATATTAAATTTCAAATAACTTCATGACTGAGAATATATTTGATTGGAAATAGGGTTTGTGTTAATTGTTTGATAAATGACTTTATTATAAAACTCTTTGTCTTTTTATTGCATTAAAATTCAGCGCTTATATCAAGGTCTCAGTGGTTTTATAAATTCCCCGACAAAGAGATGAAGAGGTTTTTTGATTAAACAAAAAATATCAACCATTCCTTCCCTGAACCTAAATATCAGCATTTCCTTCATTAAACTTAAAAGTTTAACGTAATTCAAAAATCAAACGAGAATTTTCCAAATTCAGGGAAATTCACAATAAATACCAGAATTTCAACAAAATATATGACAAAAGTTGTCAACAAATGATAAAATGAAATAAAATATAAAAGAATTGAATTTCAAATATATTTTCAAAATGTTAGCGAAATATTAGTATAAATTGTATAAAGAATTAAATTTCAATCTAATTAGTGTCGAAAAACTGAAACTTATCAATGACAGTTTGACACAACCACCGGCATAACTTACCTTGCTGGCTGCTTCGGCAGCAAATCCCGCTTTCTCTGCTCTATTGGATGCCATTGTATTGAATGGAAAATTTATTTATTATATAATCCGTTGATAAAAAACAAATGAAATAATAAAAATTGAAATTATTTTATGAATTGAAAACTTTGTTCGCAAAGTGAGTGCAGATGTGTTTCAAAAGCCGATAACTGAGTGAATGGTTGAGTAAAAAATGATTTTTGCAAACACTTGTTGAACGCCCAGAAAAACTACTGCAACACTCACTCAACTATTATTTTAATCAGTGAAAGCCTGTTATCTAGTTTTACATCATTGCTATATTAGCGCTAAATTATTATTATATGAATTATACAGTAATTCCTAACAAAACTATTGGTTCTCTGTCTTTCCCGGCGTTGATATGTACACACGTATTCATTTATTCCTGTACAGCACCTTACGCTGGCACAGGGGTATGAAGTTTGTGTGTTTCTTATCGCTTGTCCATTGGGTTAATGTTATATCAGTTTCTCATATGAATGGAAATTAACTTTAATCTCAAATCTGTAAACAGTTTTAGCCATTCATTCGTCAAAATTGTCAAAAAGTAGTACTTTTTGTTTAATTACTGTTAAAAATGATGAAAAACTTGACGATATTTTTCTCTCATATAAACCAAAACCACTTCAACTGTTGATTGATTTGTTGTTTACTCTGCGCTCAGAGTTATCAACAAATCTATAGTAAAAATGCAATGAATTATTAAAACAGAAAATATTTTTGTTTATATTTTATTATTTTATGAATCAATTGAATTCAATGAACAGTTTTATAATGATTTCAAACCAAATAACAATTAAATGAATGTTTGGTTTGCTCTGAGAATGTAATGTAAAATACAATCGGCAATAGTTGAGGAACGGTATGGACTGCACCCATATATGGGCTATTTGTTGAGAAATATTAATTCATTTCAATCTATTTAACGCAAAATTAATCCAATTTTGACATAACTTTGGTCTCAATTGAAGTTAAAAACATTTTTAATCGTATTTAACACACATTTGATTAAAATTTAATTCAAATCTCCATAAAACCCAATAAATTATAAAAATGTTTAGTAAAAAGAGATTTATTTAAATCCTATTCCCATAAAAACTAATCAATAGATTAAATACATAATTTGAAATCAGGGGTTAAATGAGAAAAACCCCTGAATTTGAATTCAAATGATTATAAATTAAAATCAAATGTATTGTTAAGAAAAAGTAAATCTAAAAGTGATGTCAAAACCTATTCATAAGAATTGATTGAATAATTGACTTCAACTCAAGAAGTAGTGATTGTTTTGAGATGAAAGTCAACAAACGATTACACCATCGCATGAGTCATACCTCAAGAATGGTTAGTAGGGCTCAGGTATGGTATGTGCATAAAGACATCATACTTTCCTTAGCCTAAGGGCTGGCAGTCGTTCAGACGAAAGTGGTTTTCACTTTCAGTGAATATAACGGCATTGAGAGTCAGATAATGGACAGCCTTTCGGATGGTTATGAAAGAACCAACAGTGCTTTGATTTCAGTCTTGATATGTCAGCGCAACCTTTTGTGTCCATTGGTTTCGGTTCAGCGAAGACTATAAAACCATTTTTTACTATTTGTTGAGAAAATCAAAACAAAAAAATAAATAAAATATTGAAAAAAAAACGAAAACTTGTTTTGAGTTTAAGAAAAATCAAACAAAAAATTCAATCAATTCTCTAATTGTGTGTCAAATGGGTCACAATTTTTCAGATAATATCCTGCAATACCTGTGTAACACTTCAAACACTACCTGTGCTAACAATAGGATAACATTAACCGATTAAACTATCAAACCATTGATGACTAAGAAGTAAAAAATGATTTGAATTTAAATAAATTATTGTTTTTTAGCGGAAATATTCATGAATTCAAACATTTATTGCAAAATAAGTGTTTTTTTCGGTAAAACTAAATCCAAATAAAACTACAAAGTTATGAAAACTGTGGGAAGAGTTGAAGCGTTGAGTCATTTTGTAATTTTAACTATTTTTCAACAATTTTCAAACTATTATCAAAACATTTGATTAATAATTCATTTTAATTGCAATTATAATCAAAAATGTATTTCAAATACAATTTATTATGTTTTATGTTATGTTAACTACAAATGAATGCAAAAGCCATTAAAACAGTGGAAACGGTGTTCTGAGGGGACTATCAATTCAGTGGAACCGCAGAACAGATGTCTAACCCTAATAAAAGTTATGAGGGGAACGGGTTGTTAAAACAAATGACTCAGAAAGCAGTAGTTCCTTCAAAACACGAATAAAACGGTTCAGTGTTTTTGAGGCAAAACTTTTTGTTGTAATAAATTGTTGTCCAAAAACACAGATACAGAGAAACCTGACCTTCACTTACATATCAAATGCTATTTCATTGCAAAGTCTGACTAATTCTCGGAAAATCTTAATTAAAGACTATTTTTGAATGAAAATCATATACATCTCAGGCCTGACTGTCAAATGACTCATCGGAAGGGAAGGGTAGATAACTATTATCTCATTGCGCGGGAAAGGTATGAATGAATAAATAGATTAATGAAAATGTGAAACAGATTTCAGTATAAAAATGATGAAAGCATTGAATGAATAATACCTTCAAAGATGTGTTTATGGTTTCTAATCAGTGTCTGAAGTCCTCCGCATTGACTCCGGAGTTCACTCAACATATCTTTGGTCAACAGCGCCGGAAGAGCGCTGAGTGTTAGACCTGTATTGCCTTCGAGTAACTCATTGACAATAATACCGATAATAGTATTGATTATGTCTTTTGAAATTCGGGTGCAGTTTCTGACGGCTTCCACTTTATCCCTGGGCTTATAATCACACAAATTATTGATCTTCTGTCCCACAAATGACTTTCTCTTGGCTTTCATCTCAGACCCCAGGGTTTTGTCATAATTTCTTTCATCACAAACAATACAAATCCTTTTAGTGGAGGGAATCCTAAGTCTGTCTGTTTGGGTAACAAACCCTAACTCTTGACAAACGGTTTGCAAATAATTGATATAACAGTTATATTGACTTAAATTAGAGGAACGCCTGATATATTTGCAACCATTGAAGTCAAAGGGACAGCAGGGGATGAGAAACGCTTTGGTTGTCTCTGAACAGTTTGATGCAATCCATGGAATCCTATTTAAGGGTTGGAAATGTGTTTTCAAAATATTTAAACAATTTTCAAATCCAATGATTTGTATTCAGATCTCAATTGAAAAACAAAACATTTCAATAAATTTCTTATTCTTTTGCCTTAAATTCAAAAATAACTTCAAATGCAATGACAAACATGTAATTCAAGGGTAAAAAGGGTTTTGAGTTATCAATGAATTGTTAATTTCAAAACCATTTCAATCAAAATAAGACTAAAATTGAATACAAATATTGAAATTCAATGAAAATATAATAAAATTTGATTTCATTTCACTTCAGATAAACACTTATTGAAAGTATAAACAAGTGATAAGACATACCAAGGGGTCAACTCATCGGAATGGTTGCCAATCAGCCAATCATAGCCTTCAAAGATAACCGTCTCCTCTGAAGGTGTGAATGACTTCTCAATCAAATTCACTTTCGGCTCATATTTATCCCAAATATTCCGTTTCCTTAAATCAATTCCTAACCCCTTATAGCCTTCATTAGCCAACAAATAGACTAATAAACCGTTTCCGCACCCGATGTCCACAAAACTCTGTTTATGATTGCATCCATTTTTTTTATTTTGTTGTTCCCAAAGCACTATAAGATAGGAAGCGATCGCAATGTCTTCAAACACAAACTTCAAGGGATCTGTTGTCTCATATTTGAGCCACAAATCAATCATTTGTTTGCCGTAACGGGTCTTAAGTCTGTTATAAGTGAGACAATAGTCGTCGACACCAATCAGTTGAAGCGAACCTTTAGATGCCTTTCCTTCCAACTCCTGTCGCATCCATTGGTTTAGTTTCGGCAAAACCTTTTCACTTAACCACTCGTTCGGCGGACTTTCGGACAGATATTGTAATTGTATTTCTTGTGACTCATTGAGTGAAAACTTATGACAACTTTCGGGAATGATATGACTGTCACTCACTTTCGGCACAAATACTGTCTGAGTGTTCGGTATATCAATGAAAATAAAGTCAATCACTTCTGGCTTCAGATCTGAAGACAAACTCTTCAGACTCTGCTTTGGAAGCGATTGTCTGACGACCAGAACCTGGCCTTCAATTGACAGCATTTCACTGAATTTAAAATCAGATAATTGTTTACAATCTTTGAGTCTTTCCTTGAGTTCAATGAGTGAACAGTTTCTCATCAAATCATATATAGTGTCAAACGAATGGCTAATTAGCCAACAGTGCAGTGAATGGCAGCCCATTAGGCGCTTATTAATGAGGTTCGGGCGCTCAATATAGACAGACATTGAGCTCCAAAACGGAGACTTTTGGTCAGACATCACAGGAGTGGTAGAAAAAGCACTAATAAAACACTTTTTAACACAACTATTGACTACAAAAATAAGAGTTTATTATAAATACAGTTCAGAAAACACTCAAAAAGATTTCAAACAAAACTACGAATCGATTGAAACAATAATTGTTTGAAAAACTCCACAAAAAAACATAAAATATTTGAGTCTTTCCTCTAAAAGCCAAACAAATACACGACTAATACTACTGAGTGTTGGACAGACCGTCGGCGGTCTTCCTCTCCTGTTTGGCCTCTTCTAAAGTGCTTTGTTTAATGCGGTAATCATAGAGTGCGGCTTTGATGGCGTCCTCGGCCAACATAGAGCAGTGCAACTTCACGGGCGGTAAACACAACTCCTTCGCAATGATAGTGTTCTTTATCTTAAGGGCTTCTTCGATGGTCTTCCCTTTGACCCACTCAGTGGCCAAAGAGCTCGAAGCGATGGCCGAACCGCAGCCGAAGGTCTTAAACTTGGCGTCAACTATACGGCCGTTTTCGTCCACTTTGATCTGCAGTTTCATAACATCGCCACACGCGGGGGCGCCGACCAGTCCAGTGCCCACCCGTTCCTCCTTCTTGTCAAAGGATCCAACGTTTCGGGGATTCTCGTAGTGATCGATGACCTATAGGTTGGCCACAAATCCGGCATAAAATCAATTGTAATCAACTGAAGACTGAAATACCTTTTCGTGATAACCGACGGAAGGATTGGCCGCCAATCGCTTGGATTGTCTCAAGTCTTCAATCAGTCTTCGTGTGAATACACGAAACATATTCTTCTGAAGTAATGGTCAGACAATTGATGAATACTTTCAACACTTTTATTGTCTTTACTTTTGATTAAATGATTTGTAATTAAAATTGAAATTCACTTCAAAACTGACAAAACGTTTGTTGACTTCAAAACAATTCACTGTTTAATGCGATTCAATGCAAATGTCCTTCAATTGCAGACATCTGTTGACAAACAGTGCAAACATTTTCCCCATAAATAACGTGACTTTAAATTTGAGGGAAAAGTTATTATTGTTTTGTGTTTTACAGTAAAAGTGTATAAAAGGGGACAAAAGTTATGTTGAAATCAAAACGTCTTTCAATACTAACCTTATTTTTGGTGGCATTTCATTGCATTAGTTTTAAACCCAGTCTTTGGTTTGCATTTCACATGTGTTTGAGATTTCATCTCATTATCACTCAATTGTTTACAGTATTAGACATTATCTGAAGTCATGGTTCACACCATCCTCTTAGTCCAGGCCAGCACTGCGGACACCAGACAGTACACCGATTACGACAGTCTGGACGAAGCACTGGAAGGTTTGTACCAAAAACTCAATTAAACTCTTAATCAACGACTAATTCAATGATTTGATTGTTTGGCACCCTTTGCAGGGGTTTGTCATATATTTGAACAGCACCTGAAGAAGACCACCACAACTGACAAAGAGATTGTCTATGATTTGTGTCAATGCTTTGAATTCATAGACGACTTGACGGACATCTCTGTCCTCTTGTTTCAGAGGACAACCCATTCATACGCCCCGAAGGACAAGGAGTGGATTAAAGAGAAGTTGTATATAATGTTGAGAAAGCAAAACGAGTTGGAAAGGGAGGAAACGGATGTCATTCCCAATGGTGTGGCCGAGAGTGAGAGCTGAAGCCCTTGTGTCCAAACATTTTGTGTTTTAACCAATTTTTCCCTATTTTTGTGTTAAAAGACAAACAATTTTTCAATCGTTTTGTTAACAGATTTTATCAAACATTCAATCATTTAATGACTTTTTAATCACATTTTTGGCATTTATTTCCTAAAAATCATTGTTTTTTGGCTTTAATTTGATTTTGATTTGATTTTTGTGTAAATATCTTATAATTTGTTTGAAATATAATTGAAATAAAAATTGAAATCATTTTTGAAATAAAGTTTTTATTTAATGTTTTAATGAATGAAATGAATGACAAAAAAAATGTTTAAAATATTTAAATGAAATGAAAAAACAATTAATTTTTATATAAGACTCAGAAATGGGTTTAAAGTTATGAGTCTTTGGATCCACTGGTCTGTTGGTCACCGACAACAGGGCTGACCACTTGCGACCCCAGAGTTGGCAATCGGTTTCATCCCTTCTTCTTAAAAACTCCTTTCCCTTCGCCGACAATAAGGCCACGGCCTGGGAGTGGCAATCAGACCGTACCACCGATGGCCGACCCTATGATCTCGTCTTTCATTGAATCAATCCATCAGTTGATCCACTCTTTGAGAAAACTCTTCAACCCTTTCAGTGGTCATTGTCTTAACTGAGATCTGATCTGAAGTGAAGTCTTAGGCAAAGGATCAAATGATTTGACAGAAAAAGCGGTAAAAAGTTTTAACGAAAACCCATTCAAACATTACGTAAACATATTTTGGACCCCCTTTTCAGTGAACACAATGTTTTTGAACACACTTTTAATCCTTTGATTAAATTATTGTTAATTAATATTAAATTATAATTAAATTATTATTAAAAATATTTTTTTAGTTTAAAAACAAATTAAAAATAATTAAATAAATTGAATTGAATTGAAAGGCGCTGTCCATAAGTGACGTCACAATAATAAGACCATTGGATGTCATTTAGAGAGGAGTTGTCTCTAAAACACCGATTCATTGAACCACTGATTGAAAGCAGAGTTTTGTTTATCGTTTCAAACATTCAATGATTTATTAATTGAGTTTTAAATCCGATATAAAAAGCAATTATTTTGTCCTAAAATTGAAAAACAATTTATTTTTTATATATTTTTTGTTAATTTTGTTGTTTTTTGTGTAAATAATAACTGAAACGCAAAGCAAACGATGATTTCAGCGGAAGGTCTGACGCAAGAGAGCACCAGACGGTTGGCGGCGAAGAAGCAGACTCTGGACGACGCCTATGCCATACCCGCCAACTTCCTCGAGATCGATGTCGTCAACCCTATCACCCATGGAATCGCTAGGAATAGATATACTGACTATGAGGTCAGGATGAGAGTGAGTGGCCATTCAATTGATACCATTGTCTCCGCCGTTGTCCTCATCGGTCAATCGGCGTCTCTCTAACTGTCTTCCACTTTAGGTGCCGTCTATTTCACTCAAAAAAGGGGCGATTTTAGTGTCAAATGAAGTATCGATTCAATGATTACTCAATTGTTTTGTAGTTTTTCCTCAAAACAGACAATAGATTAAGGGTTTGATAGCAAAGGGGGAAAAGTGTTATTTATTTGTGCTTTTAAGACACGAAAACCCCTTAAAGTTATTTATATAAGCGATCGACTGATTAGTGACATAAATGACAAACACTTGTCATATAATGTCGTTGTCTTCAAGTGTTTGCGTTATTTTGATATCAATTATAAGTTTCAGTGATTTATCTCAAAATTAGTGACAAAACAATGAAATGAATGAATAATTGATTGAATTTTTAATCATTTGTTTATTTTATCTCTCTTTCCATGTCTTTGATGTCTAATTGAAGTCAAATCTCCCGGTGTTTAAGCTAAAGGAGTCTTCAGTTCGCCGAAGATATAGTGACTTCGAGTGGTTAAGGAGTGAATTGGAAAGAGACTCGAAAATAGTTGTGCCGCCACTGCCCGGGAAGGCCTGGAAGAGGCAAATGCCGTTCAGACAAGACGAAGGTATCTTTGAGGAGGACTTCATTGAGGACCGGCGCAAGGGTTTGGAGCAGTTCATCAACAAAGTGGCCGGACATCCATTGGCCCAGAATGAGCGGTGTCTCCATATGTTCCTTCAGGAGCCTGTTATCGACAAAAGCTATGTTCCCGGAAAGATCCGCAACACTTGAATCCGGGGTCAATCTAATCGGCAAATATCTAAATGACATTCGGTTTTCATATATTGATTGATATATAATGTAATTATAATTATATTAATTATTAATTATTTCTTTTGTCAAACAATATATCAATTATTAGTTATATTTGTCTTTAGTTTTAATTAAATTATTTTTTAAACTAAAAATTATATCAAAAATCAGTTAAATATTAATCATTTTTATCACTCTTTTGAGTAATTATTATAAAATTAATACTAATTTTAATCAAATATTTTGTTTCTTTTCCTTTTGTATTGATTTATTGCCAATTCATTATATATTTTGACCATTTTATACCCCTTTTCCACTCTTCACGCCTCCGATACCTGTCCTCCGATTACCTGTTATTCTGTGATGTCTTTCAGAAGAAGTGTTTTTATCATATCTTTTGTGGTTTTTATTTTAAAAACAAATAATTAATCAAATAATTAAAGAAATAATTTTATTGTTAATACAATTGGATATAAATTATTGTAAATTCTTGTATAGTTTGTGCCCTTTATTGAAGTCTTTGTCAAAAAAAAAATACTTTGCACTCAATGGCAGAAAATGGCACTTATTTTGTGGTAATTATCACAAAATTATAATTACTTTTCTTTCAAATGATTTATTCAAACAATTAATGGATTTTTAAAATTCAAAGAAACGATAAAAAAAAGTTTGAAAAGAGATTTTGAAAACTATTTTACAAATGATTTGTTTGTTATATATATTTAAGTTTAAATTTTCTTCAATGATTAGGCTTTGGTTTGGATCACAGGAACACAGTTTTGGGTATTTGTCTCACAAAACTAACTGTCCTTTCAGTTGACGCACACTTTTCTTCTGAGACTTTATTTGCAAAACAATTATAACTTTTATTGTCTTTTAATTTGTGACTAAACTTGTGATACGTTTTGCGTTGGCTTACGATTAATAGTACTATAAATTCGCGGAACGGTATCACTGGGTGTGTTTGACCGCATCGGGTCGTGAGTCCTATATAGCGGCTCTGTGTAGCCGTTGGGTATATATGTTGGCCGAGCGATCACGTCCTGATACCTCCAATTGTTGGGATTGGTATATATGGCTGTATTGTCGTCCTCTGAAGAGGCATAAGATTGCGAGCGATTACTGGACGCCGAGTCCAGTATCTCCTCGACTCTCATCACTGGCGGCGGTTCGTGTCGTTGTTTGGCCTCTTGAACGCGACCCCAATGACTGAGTAAAGCCTTTGCATCCCAGGACTGGATGGGATCCAAAGCGTTCACATTCAGGGGTTGTATTGTGTGTTGAGATGCCGTGTCGTAAGCGTTGTTGTTATGAAAACCATTAATATTTGGTATCTTTTCCTCACTTCGGGTCAAACTATTGTCGTCTAAAAGAATACTTTGATTTTTCTCCACATCGGGTGACACTCTTGGAGGGTCTGGTGCTCTACGTGTGGGCACTGTAGCCTCTGTTTCGTCAGTCTTGCGGCGCCTTTTGCCCACAAAACAGATACTGATTATAATAACGAGTAGTAATACTATTGCACAGCCGAGACATATGGACAGTATTTCCCACCACTTAAGGCCGGCCAGACTACTGCCTGCGCCGCCGCTTCCGTCAACTAATGATAAAAAAGACAATTTTTAATAAAAGATTATTTCAATGATAACTGAAGTGCAAAACCAAAGCAAATAAAAACCGTTAAAAAAGAGATTAAGAGTTGAGAAGTGAATGAAAAAAATGAAAGAAAAGTTTAATTTAATTAAAATTATCTGAAAATAAGATCAAAACAAAAGTCCATAAGAAGTGATGTCATGCAAGCCATGCGAAAACCATGCGATTCGTGAGCCAACAGCCACTGTATGTGAGGACAATGGGTAATACCTGGAGAAGTTCTAACATCATTTGCAAAAGCGGTTGTGCTTTGAATTTTTACATTACTTTTCATATAAGCCATCACTAGATTGGAGACAACACTTCCTTTGTCGCTGTTGTAGGCTTTAAGTGCCAAATAATACACGCCTTCCTCTTCTGATAAGATCTTAATCTCAGATCTCTGTTCTTCACCTGATTTACTGCTTTTGTCTATACTTTGTATTTCAATGTCTGCCTCTTTAGTCGAGTCAAACGTATCCTTGATTTTACGTCTAAGGTCTGGATCGTTGTGTTTGTCAGCACTTCCATGAAATGCTCTGATCTTATATTTACTAACACTGCCATAGGTATAGTCCCCACCCGGGGATGTCCACAACAGGCGAACTGTGCGGTTATTGTAGTCAACATTTTCTATCCGTAAATCTCTGACAGAATTTGGCGGAAAGTTTGTGACACTCGGTGTCAATGAATAAACTGATCCACAGCTCACTAATCGACTCAATGTTGTGGTTAGGGGTGTGTTGTCTCCAGCAATCCTTGAGCCACAACAGGGCATAATGTTAGGAGTAGTGGGCAGTGAAGTGCTTCCAAATTTTCTGGTGATCACAACCTTTCCCTCTTTGTCTTTAATTACAGCACTGATAGCATAATTCCCAATAACTATAGTCTTAATAATGATATATTGAGAATATATACCATCCCCTTGGGTTATATCTGGATCACCCAAACCATTATCCAACATAGGAATGGTTGAAATCACTTTATTTTCATAACTGACCACTAAATCTACGGAAGCGTAAGATACGAGTGCATCGTATCCTTGATTTATGCGAACGTATGCTAAAAGCGGTTCGTTTGGGTTAATCTCCCCCTCAGTGCTGAGCCTACACTCGGCGGTTACGGGTGTGTTTGGTGTGCTCTGGAATCGCATTGAAGTGATCTCTGAGACCGCTATTAATGATTCTGACTTTGAGTTTGTAAACAATTTCGCAGTTATTTTCATAAGACCCAGGTGCTTATCTTCTACACTAAATTTAGCTCCAATTACATACCCACTTACGTCTAAAGACTTGCCTTCGATTGGGTCGGTATTTTGTGATTTAATGCTCACCTCATCAATGACATAATTATTATCATTTGCACTGACAGACTGAATGTAATAAACCCTTAACTCCTGTCCAATCATTGTCTCATCAATAGTAAGACTAAAATTAATGTTTTTGTTGTTTATAATGTCAAAAATATTTTCATAAATTGTTTGATATTTTTGGTCATAATTTCCAAACCCTTTGTTGATTTGATGTGCGGCTAAACCCGATTCGTCGCTCACATAGAAAACTTGACCCCCGGTTATAGAAACAACTGTTTGGATCAGTTCTGATGCCTCTTTGCGATGATCAAGGTTAGACATCGGAAACATTATTATATTTATCTTTACATTAATTTCTTTAAATTTGTTTGAAATTTCTATGATTTTTGAATCATCATGTTCTAATTCATTTCCACCAATTAATACTACAAACAAGCCGCCAATTTTATCTTGGTACATGTCCCACCCACTACTGAGTACAGTTCCTAAATTGATAGGTTGATATACATTATTAAAATTAATGGGTTGGTAATTTCCTGAAGTTGTCCAGTTAACTATTTTGATTGGAATCCCCTTATTAAAAGTAAACAGTGCTGTCTCAGATCCAGGCCAATCTAAGTTTAAATACTTAAAGAGAGCTGCATTAACCCTGGGACGATAAGGGCTCATCTTAATAGTGGATGGCACAGCAAACAGCACTTTAGGACCGATATGTCTCCAAATATTGACTGTTGTTTCCACCAGTTCTGCGGAACTCTTACTGTTATTCAAAGAAAGTATTCAATAATTAACTTCAAATAAGTCTCAAAATAATTACAAAAATAAATAAAAGCCTAACATTTGAAACACTGTTTCACAAAGTGTTAGCAATAATTTGCTTCGCATTGCTCTGAGATCTACTGCCAGTGCCCTCACAGTAAGGGATTACTGGGAATCAGAATCTGTTCCCAATAATGCTATTATAATAGTATAGGAAATAATATAATTGAATGCTATTTTGAATGTTATTTTGAATGCCATTAAAAATACATTAAATAAAATACAAATCATTTGATTATAAGTTTATTTTACTGTTATTAAGCACTGACTTTGGGGTCATTCCTATCACTTGTTTTTCACTCTGTGTGCACTCTTTAGATAAAATATTACATACCTTTTGAAGTCTGGATGAGCTTTAATGACACTCCAAGTGTCCTTTCCATCGCACAGGGAGTTGTGTTTGTTTGGCGAATTAACATTGTGTTCATGAGATCCCTTTCCGGAAGGGGATCCACAAAACTTAGACACTTTAGACACTGAGTGTGAATACATTAAAGATGTCTCAAATGTGTTGTTTTGAATATCAGGCAAAGGAATACAATTATGATTTGTAGGCATTCCTGTGCTATTACTGGTGCTTAAACCACACTGATATTCAGTAGATCCTGTTGTGGGCATAGCTGTCCTATAATTAAACTCTTTGTGACCATCAGTACACGAATTAATTAGTATTTCATTTGAGTCAGGCTTTCCCGCAATACTATAATAGGACGGATACAACGGATCGGCAGTAAATCCAAACTCATTGAAAACCCCATATCTATAGTGAGCCCATTCGTGGACCAGTAGTTTTGCCATTTCACTGATCTGTTGGTCACCTGTTGTAACCAAACTTTTATCTAATATGATGGGAAGTCCATGTTTACCACATCCGGCATATTGTTGTGCAAACGACTGATCAAAACCTTTGAAAACATTTTAATTATATATTTATTGCAATTAATTAATGAATTGTTTAAATGTTTTCATGAATTCATTTAAATTGCAAATTATTTTTAATACCCTTTTCCGCAACTATAATGTCTGCATCACTATAACTGATGGACGTGTCTTTGATAGCTGTTGGGTTAGGTATGGATGTCCAGTGCTTTGGTATAAGTATAGACACCTCTTCAAAAAATAGTGTGCCATCGGTTGCCGCGTGTAATGCATTTGACGCCTCTTTTATTAGACTCTAAATCAACGGAAATATTAAATAAAAATGTTATTAAAAATTGTTTTCCGTTTCAATGAATTGCGACTAAAGTTCTGAATGAATGAAATTTAATGAATGTTTTGCATGTATTGCCACAAAATTGTAATAATTTTTAGTCATTTATATAAATATGGAAACTTTGGACATACGGTTTCATTTATACCTCATTTATACCCCTCTCCCCTCAATACAAAATGAGTAGTCATTGAACCGATTTTCTCGATTTTTAGCTAATATTAATATGCTATGCGTTTTAAAAGCCTCCCCGAGCTCTCTATGAGAAGGGAGAGAGAAGGAGAGAGAAGGAGAGAGAGAGAGAGAGAGCAGATAACTATTTATGTGTTCATATCTTGTATATCCGGCACACACTTTGTTTGGGCGAAAATTACATCACGACTTTCAATGCATATTTCTGTTTATAGTTTATTCTCATGAAAAGAGCACTTTTTGAAAGATCTCTCTCTCTCTCTCTCTCTCTCTCTCTCTCCCCGTCTCTCTCTCTCCCGTCTCTCTCAAACGCAAATAACACAACAGGTATTGACTTTACAATACATATTGAGAAACATTGAAGACTCGAATATAATGTGTGAATAATAAGGCATAAAATTGTGTTCAAAAAAATAGTTAACAAATAAAACTAAATTTAAAACATATTTTTTGGTGAAAAAGATAATAAAATATTCAATCCTTACCTGAATTTTGTCGATAATATCGTCTGACTGTTGCATATCCGGAGATAAGGCTATAACAACCCCTTTATAGCCCTGATCTACACGAATAGATGAATGTGAACCGTGACATACCTGTGCCCGAAATGATAATCCAAATAACAATATGAAAACAGATTTCATAAATAAGATCAACATTTTCTTTAGCTGTGATTTGCGTTTAGATAACAACACATAAGAGTTTGTATGAAATCACAATTTATTAGATTTTTATAAACATATTAATCGATATATAAATAAAAGTTAGTCTTCGCTCACAAACACAGGATATGTGAGTAATAACTGTTGAAATAGTCTTTCATTTCAAGTCTTATTTGAATTGAATTTCGCCTTCAAATTGGATTAATGTTTGAAAAGATAAACAATTGTTTCATTGCTTATAAAGATCTCCAATGACTACAAGATATTGTTATTTATAAACCGATAGTGTATTCAATGAAAACTGAAAATTCTTGTGTTTATAGTTCAGCACATATTCAGCACATAATTATAATTAAACACACGTTTAAAGAGTACACAGACTTTGCAATCGGTGGTGAGTGATAGAGCACTGGTATACTCTGCGTTTGCACAGACACTGTGTAATACAAATTGGGTAAAAGTTTGTTGAAAAAAGTTTTATCAGTAGTTCTTGACATTCATTGTTTTGTTGCCATCGTTTCAGAGGCACAGATAGCATGCAAACAGAGCACTGGGTATTACAGTGACTGAACACCAACCGGCAAACGGACTAACAGTTTATGAGTGGTTTTTATATTTAACTTTATTATAACGATTATTACATATCTCTTAGAGCACCGGTAGAGTGATTGGACGGTTGTGTAGCAGAGAGTTGGGCAGAGAATTTGATTTTTATTTTTGAAACTGATTTTACACTTTAGTCTCCCGAAGCTAAACGAGAGATAGACTTAAACGATAAAAAAGAGTTTCTCAGTTTCTGCACGAGTTCTCCAGTGGTCTGACTGTGTGTGCTGTGATCACCGCCGGCTATACCGGCGCTTAACCACTGGTAATAAAAAACACGAACACATGAACACAATTTAAAGTCTTTACACAACTTATCGATACAACAGTTTCTTCTGCACTGAACACGAGTTTTCTTGAGTGCACTGCAGAGTCGAGTCTCACATTCAGTCAGTCCTTACAATACAGAGTCGAGTCGTCTCTGATCTGAGTCTCTCTCTCTTATGAGTCAAACATTGAAATGCTTTTAACGTTTAGAAGAAGTTTTTCTTCTCTTCAATACTTCAATAGTTTGTAAGACTCGCTGAGAATTGAACTTTTATTCTTTGAAAACTCCTTTTCCTATTCTAATGGTTATAAAAGTCGGTGCTTTCCATACGGTTCGGCTCTTTGGACCGATTCTCCAGTTAAGAGTCCCTAATGTTCTGTCCTTTCTTAAGGTTGTTCTCCTATTCATGCGTTCCCTCAAACCTATTGTTTGATAACAGTATCGGACATATCGTACATATCATCGGAACACACAATACCCCCAACACTGGCATAACCGCAAACAAATAGCCTTTAAAAACGTTTTTGTGTTATACAAGTCCTCCCTTTGACATACAGTACAGCACACGAAATGTACAAAACATTACAATCTATACAATACTTGATATACAGTGAAAGTTAAACCCCGATAATAGTATGGGTCATACGGTTTGGGTTGAGAAGAGCTTCACATATGTCAGAAATACCAGAGGAATATGATCGGAGAGGTGTACTGTTCCACAACAAATCGTGTACAGCACCGGCACATAAAGTCAAACACTGATATTGAACAGTATATTCACTTGAGGTTTGGATGTATACATACAAACAGTTGAATACATCGCATATGGATTGCAATGCTTTTCAATGCTTTGCAAATGTTGTGGAAAAATATGTTTTCAATGCTCTTATCGTATAATTTTTCAGCACATCATCTAATGGCACATCCAATCGCTGTGCACCGACAGAGCACCGGCAGAGCACCACTAGCCCTATGGCCTTTCACGCTTGGTTTCAGATGGTTATGCCATAGATCTATGGGCCCTATAATTACTGCGAACTCTGTTAGGGATAGAGAGACATGAAATGTCAATATGTATGTAAAGTGAGGTCAAATCAGTCGGAGACCGCTCTCTGCCCAGGGATGAGCACTAGTAATATATGAGATATGCGTATATGGGATGGGAAGCTGAGAATGTGGTGAGTGTTCAGAAGGAAGGGTCTGTTGGTCTGACTGTGGAATTACAGACTACACCAACACTAACACAGAATTATAGCTCAAAATCACAGTTAATTCACAGAAAAAATATTAGAGAATAAGAGATCTCTGTTTAAGTGGTTTCCCAATGTGTTGGGCATATGTTGTGTTTATTCAATCCTAGGCTAAACCAAACACAACAGCGCAAAGAAAATGCATTTTTAGCCATACATTGATTTAAAGCAAATATAGTGAACAAAAATTTACTTTATCTCAAAGGGGCTGAAGAGTGAGTGTTGTTAAGAGTTTAGAGTAATATTTATTTACGTTTAGTCAGTCTTAGAGAAGAATATGTTATTTATTGAGACTCTGGTTAACTGACTCTTACTCTGACTCTTACTCTTGTCGTCGTATATAATAATAATAATTGCTATCAAAATACAAGTCATATATAATACCATAAAAAACAAAATGCATTTCCAGTTCTAAAGGCTATTCAAGAGTTTATACAAAGTAGTGTCGAAGTCTCGCACAGGTATTGAGGTATTGAATGCCAGAAATGAAAAAAATGTATTTTTCAGTCTCTGCTATGAAATTGAACACAACTTTGAACATTGAATAGAGATTTGTTGTGAAAATATATATTATTTTTTTCCTTATCCTTAATGTACGGCACAGTCTGTGCACAACTGCCGCACAGTTCAGAGTACAAGAGTGGAGAACATGTATGTAATAAATGTTAAGGCATTAAAAAATAGCTGAAAATAACGCCTTTTGATCACGAATTGCCAAATGGATCGCAATTGAGAGAGAAAGAGCACAGGGAGATAGAGATACAGAACCAGTCAGACTGAAAAAAGCTGCATTTGCACCTGTAATTAATATACGCGCCGGGACTTAGAGCATAGGGACAGCACTGGAGAAGAGCTTCAAATATAATGGAATCGTATGTTTTCCCAGAGTTGTGTGCATTAGTAAAATGTTTTTTGGCTTTCAAACTACCTGTGCTGGAGATGCAGACCATTGATTAGTGTTTTACTCAATATTGTACTGACATTTGTAACAATCGTTTTGATTGTCTGTATCTCTAAACACAATAAATGCGATGAAAAATATTTTGTTATAATTTTTTCACTAAATTTGCGAAACACTCACCAAAAGAGAGCACAAGAATTGAATGAATGGTATGAATGCTTGGGACGACCGGAAAGGTGGGGGAGTTGTGTGTTGTGTGTAATGCACTTCCGATTATTATTTAACTGCAATAACAATAACATAACAATTTAGGTGTAAATGTTTTCATATCTGGTTAGAGCTATCTGTGCTCTGGACTGGAATATAGCAGACCCACTGTTGAGAGATCTGGAGCTATACAGCACTTTATACACTCATCTATTTGAATACCTGTGCTAATGGAGGAACAGAGGGAATAATGCACTCATAGATTGAGGTCTCTTTCGATACAATTGAATAATATTTAGGTTTGACAGTCCGTAACCGTCAGTGCAGCTGAAGAAGCACCGGTATGTTCAGTGTATGCACTCTACCAATATATCAAGGGTGGAGACATCCGTTTAATATTCATAATAACATTTGAATTCTCGTTAGAAAAATGAATAATTATATGAAAGGCTATTCAGTGGGAAGAGTCGGTCGACACACGAAACAAACCAAAAGTCATAACAATTATGAATAATATATAAATCGATTGCTTTTTGTTTTCAATGCTTTTAAACCTTAATTGCTTTGCCTTTTCATTCAAACCATTAGTTTTCTTCAACACATTTGACATCAAAATGTAAAAAATGAGTTATTTTTCAAACAATTACTAACCATTTGTTGCACTGTTTTTCTAGCGATAAAAAAATTGAGCAAAAATTTTCCTGTTTTTATAATAATAATACAATTTTTGAGAGCATTTTACACATGTATTCACAAATATTTTTATTTCTGTTTCCCTTTTATTTATATAATGTTTACTCAATACTCAACCTGTTATTGCATTTTAACGACAGTTGCCTTTTATTTTTAGTTCACTTGTAATTCAATCCACAAAATTGTAATCAGAGTTCTGGTATATATCCTATCAATTCATTATACGGTTTGGACTTGTTTTGCAAATGAAATTCCTGTCCAACATATCGGTGCAGAAGAAGAGGAGAAAAAAGTTTTGAATTTTTAAATATACACAAAAAAAACGAGACTTTACTCTCGACTTGCAATCAATTTTTCCGTCAATTATATCAGAAAACAATTTTTCTTTAAGTCGACTAATGATTTGAATGTATTTTTATTGCAGACACTTTATAAACAATTTTTATTACATTATAATTGTGGCAATAATTTAATGCAAAGAAAAACGCAATCAATCTATTAATCTGAACGATAGGTTGAAATAAATTATAAATGTATTAAAAAATAAATAAAAACCAGAAAATGATATCTATTTTTGACCGGAATTAATGTCAAAATATAGTTTTGGTGAACTTATTGTAAATGTTTTTCCAATGAAATGTGAAATAAAATAAAATAAAAATATTTTTATTTCAATTTTAATGTTGAGTTGAAATCAGATAATTGTAAACTAATAGTGAATTTGAATCATTAAATAAAACAATTTGTTAGAGAAATATGTATTTCCAGACAGTAATTGATAAATAAATACATTATTTATCAAATTTAACAAAACTATTGTCAGATATAATGAAAACTAGAGTTTTATATCAATTTTAAAAGATCTTAATTTCAGTGAAATATTTTCGCCGAAAAATAAATTTCAGATTATTATAAAAGAGATAAGACTTTTAGGACTTGTATTAAAATCGAGTCTTTATTTTTGTATAAGAGATATAAAGTCTGCGAAAATATACTTCTGAAGTGAATGTTGTGTTTTGTTAACAAAAGAATTGTTTAAAATCTAAGGAAAACTTTTTTCTCCACAACAAAAAGTATTCAAACATTTTCTTGTAATGATTGCAATGACTTCTATACCCAAGGTTTTATCGCTGTTTAAAATCAGTTACAGCACAAGAAAACTGTGTATAAATTGTGTATAATTTTATTGTTGAGCACAACTGAAATCGTAACACATATTAAAAATAAATGAGTTATTATTGCTGTGAATAGTAATCAGTGTTAAAGAGATTTGTATTATTTTTGTTTCATTGCAAACGATTCCTTCACTTAAAGTCTTCAACTAAAGACTTAACGCTCACAACAACTGTTTAATTAAGCTCTGAGTCTGGAGTCAGAAGTTATTCCCATTCAATATAAATGTTGAAAAATAAAACAATTGTTTTATAATAAGAAGAACTGATTATAAGTTTTAACAAAAATAAGTAACAAAAATGAAAAATGATTTTTAAAAAATTAATGACTCTCTCTCTCTCTCTCTCTCTCTCTCTCTCTCTCTCTTTCTCTCTCTCTCTCTCTCTCTCTCTCTCTCTCTCCCGGTTTATCAAAATCTGGTCTCAAATGAGAAGTTGGTTTCGATATTAAAAATATAACTGAAGTGAAGAAAAACTATTTTTTTTAGATAAAGCAAAACTGACGGAGATTTTCAAAAGAGATGATAAGAAAAGTTTTTTTTTTCTCAAAGAAAAGCAATTTATTTCGGCATTGTTTGAGTGTTTGACTGTTTGGCGCATACATACAGTACAGAGAGTCAAAAGGGGGTGGAAATTGCAATCTTGTTATCATTACAATTAATGATCTAAACGTTAATATCGTTTTTATCGCTAATATTAAAGCCGTTTTCTCAATCATAGTATCGCTGTTTGGCATCTGATTTCGTATTTGTTTATAAATATATATTTCATTTCATTTACAGCACAACAACTAATAAATTAAGAAATCTTTCAAAATTAGTCAAAGATTTAATTGCAGACAAATTATAATATTTTAATTATTCATTGCCTGTGAAATGAAATGCAGAGAAAAAGTATCCAAACATTTAATATTTAAATTTGTTTTTATATTAAACTCAGTCTTAGATTATATTCAATGCTATTATCTGTTTTGAAAATAAAATAATAATAATTATGTCCACAATTATAGTCTCCAATCAATAGGTTCTGGGGTTTAGTTGATTAATTACCCCTTAATATAAAAGAGGAAATTAACATAAATTTCAAATATAAGATTTGTTCCCCTTTTTGTTGAATCCTTATTCGTGATGAGAGACAAAATTGAAAGTTATTTCAAATGAGAAGTTATAATGAATTAAACTTTCAATGAGTGTATAATTTTTTTCAGAGTCTCTGTAATTCCGGTGTGATTTCTGGCCCAATAATATTGGTGTTTAGTAAATACCAGTGAATACCCCTCACGACTCGTGAATTAAAACTCACGACAATATAACTCATTATTGGCATTAGAGGCCAATCATATCATTGGGGTTTTCAAAAGTATATTATTTTATATATTAAGTAGTTTTGAAATTATTAACGCAATCAGAGAAACAAATAATAGATAAATGTTTTCAGTATAAATGATTTTTTTGCTAACTTTCCCCCTGTTTTTGGGACAGACAGGTAAAGCCACACACAATCATAAGTTGAGTGCAATTCTAGATATAATTCTTGTTTTTGAGATCATATGAGAAAAACATTTAAATTTAAAGCAATTCAGGACTTTCTTCAACAGTAATATATATTAGTGTTGCCCATGAGTGCAGTGGACAGGTATGGCATTAAATGTTATACTAGTGCAGCACTGAGTTATTTATCACTGACTGTTTGCCAAACAGAACAACCATTTAGTGATGAGCGATGAGTTGGCTCTACCGGTGCCAATGCCATACCAGTGCTCATACATATCTGGGCTTTTATTTGCAATGCATTCTCAATGAGAGTGTAATTCAAACAGTGGTCAGAGGTTTACATAAGTAAGCATTGCTTGCACTTAGACCTCAAGTATTAGTAGAGAAATGGGAAAGCAATTGAAAAGCAATACTTATTTTCATTTATTGAAATCTAAGCACAAATTCCTATCAGATGTGCTGGTGCTGGGGTACTGGTGCTGGAGTACACATTAATTAGCATCTATTAGCCATCTATTCTGTTAAATAATGAGGATGGATGAGCCTTAAGTGCTCAGCTAATGGCTGCCAAAGTTGACCACCTTTTCTATCATGCGATTCGTGCCCGCACAGGTAGGTATCAGTCATGTAAGGCTTTAAGGCATTAATGATATTGTTTTATCAAATGTATGAAATGTTCATCAAATCTATGTTATATTAAATTTAAACACAATTTTATATAAATTTTATTTCTTTTTCATATAATTATTAAAATCCTATTCAAGAGAAGAATATTCTTCTGTTGTGGAGATAAAAACAAAAGTATATTAAGTATTAGTTAAAAGTAAAATCACATAACTTTCCTCTTTCTCTCATTTATATCTATTATAATAACAATAATAATGAAAAGTATGAAATATATTAATGATTTATATCTACTTTCTCTTTATTACTGTTTAGATATCATATAAAAGAGTATTTTCTTTAACTTCTAATGAATTCTTTTGGTTTACATCTTATCTCTGAAATGATTGCTTAAATACTTATGTATTTTAAGCTATAATTGAACTCATTATTAGATATAAAGACATCTTCATTAATGATAGTATGGTTTCGTATCTCTCACTCTCTGCAGATGAACAGTGCGTTTCTGTGTTTATGAGTATGAGTGCGGGTGTGTTGGTCTCAACTGCCAGTACTCTGTATCACTTGAATCACGATTCTAGAGCACAGGCAGAGCAGGTGACCATACAATTAGTGCACTGCAAACAACAGTCTAATAACAAAAAGCGATTATAAGTTTATATTTTAGCAAATTATTTGGGAGTGAATGGCAGGGATGGTAGGGATGGCATACAAACGCATAAAAATTAGCCAAATATTTAGTTGTTATTAATATTATTTTCAAAAGCCATAAAAATAAGCGCAAAAACTCTCATTGAATACAATTGAAAGTCATTTACGGTAAGCATTACGTGCTTTAAATCCATTTGTTTGACCAAACAATTCAAACAATTATATAATTTTGGATGAATTGTGAGCTCAACTGTAAAATAAGACATTTAAGCAAACATTTCATCTCTTTATTTATCTCTGAAACACAGTTTCAAATACTATAAACTCATTTAACATTACTTTTGATATGATATGAATTGAATAATAATGTCTTCATTACATCACTTCAACTATAAATCAAAAGAAATTAAATAAATTCCGCAAAAAATATTTGTTAATCACATAAAACATAGTTTTTATACTAAAAGTGTATTAAAAAATATTTTCAAAACTATATTTCAATACTGAATATCAGATATCAATGAATAGTTTGGAAAAACAAACATATTTTTACATAAAATATAAGACTTTCTTCTCTTCTCTCACTCATTGCTGTCGAAACTGAAAAATAGAGATTATTTTGTTGTTATGAAGAATACCTCAAAAAATAGCTAAAAGGCAGTAAAGCACTGGTTTGAGCACAGGTATGAGCATCGGTAGGCTTAGTCATTTCATCTGAAGGAATAGACAAAATTGAAAGGCAATGGATATTATAATTTAAACACATTTCCAATTCTCGTTTTGGCAAATAAGGGGCAAATAGGGGCTACGCATGACTTAATGCTTTGAACATATCTACTCTTATGTACCACTTTTTGGTCTCTATTGATAAACTCCATTCCCGTCACAATGATTACAAGTCTAGTCAAGAGACCTAACACTGATAAAGCACTGTTAGTATTAAGTGAACACATACACAGCCCCCAGAAGTTTGATATGTGGTGTCCAATAGAGAAGTGCATAAAAAGCTAAACTAAAAGTATATATAACTTAAAAATGCTTTTCAATTGTGTTTTGTATTGAGTGTAACGTCCAGTCCATGAAAAGCATGTTTGGCTTCAATTTTGATAGAATAGGCACTCAATAGACATCATGTCGTTCTCGTCGTCTATGGTCTCTATGGATGTGAATATGCAGTCTATAAGTCCAGGCAATCCTCTTAAGCATGTATTTCAATAGCAATATGTCGTGAGAATGAATGCATTTCTTTGAGACACTGTTTCTCTCATTCTTGTATGTGATATATGTTTGTTATTGTAGCCAAAGCTCACGCTGAGAGCCATCCGTATCCTTTACACATAATCCTTCACTCTATCCAGAACCTATTTTAGTCCAGTACCTATGTAAGTTATATTATTGATAAAGGGGGTGACAGGGGCTCCATAACAGACACCACACACATACAGACTCTAGTGTTTGAAAGGTTAACATATTTTTTCAAACCCTTTATTTTCAATTACAATAATATATATAAAAACTCTTTACATCCCAACTCATAGTCATCCATCATAACCCCACACATCCCACCACTGGTGGCAAATGTATAACAAACACATAGAGATTATATTCACTCTAAGATTAATTGGACATCACTTTTGATTTAATTATATAAAAAGCAAAATAAACTTTTTTCTCAGATATTTATCACAAAAATCTTGAGTTTTCTATCATTTCTATGAAATTCTGTCAGAAATTGAGTTTTCCTTCAAATTATTCACTTTTTCTCAAAACTATTTCACAATTTCTATGAGTTCTTGGATTTCTCGACAATTTTTCGACACTTTATTCAACACAAGAGTCGTATTGAATAAAATGTAATAATAATAAAAAGTATTGAATTTTTTTCTGTGAATTTTGCAATTTTCTACATCACATGTAGAGTACGGGTAGTTTAATAGTGTTTTTGCAAAGTCCTGTCTCACTCTCTAATGGACGCCAATAGCATTGATGAATGGTTTGGTAGGACTGGTAGGAAGAGAGGCACAAATCCTCGTTATATTTTGTTTTATTATAGTATTTCATATATTCAGTTAGTTTTTGATTCAGAGCTCTTTACAGATCTATAGGCGATCCCGGATTCTGATAAAGTTGACGACCATCTGCTTGTATATGCATTGATGGTGTGCCCGAGCACACAGAGCACTGGCTGCACAGATACACGGGTTCTACAATTGGGCGACAGCACAGGCAGAACACAATTGTAAAATTCTGGTGCTTTGCATATATTCATTGAACAAAAGAGTGTGCACTCAATCTCTGATATCGATCTCGTTTTTTGTGCAAAAAAGCCATTTCTCAATGCACTCAATGCACTCATTGCCAAATATGTCGATTACAGCCAACCAGAACATACCTACCAATCCTACTAACGCTTACCAATGACTACCAGATTTGCATCAAAACCGAAATTCTGGACAAATATTGCTTTACTTTACTCTATATTCTCACAAATGATGAGAGAATTACAACTGATTTTCTCTAAGCTATCGATTGATAATCAAAAACATCTAACGTCTGGACAGATGGACAGATAGACAGCCACTGCTAATGTCTTAACACAACACTTGGCTATTGTTTTCGTAATATGAGATCAAATATTGCATAAAAGTAGTGAACACTCCATAAGATTAGTCTAATTGTCATAATATTCATGACTGTCAGTGACAAATGAGGGGACAATTACTCAAAAAGCACTAACAATACAATTGTATCATTCGTTTGTCAAACTTGACTATAATTTTACAAATTTCTGGTCTCATCTCGTTTTACAGGTCATGGCATGGATTGTAGACATTAATAGAGTGCTCTTATATACAGCACTGAATGACTGAAACTGTTTTCTCATCGCTATATTAGGCAAAAACGATACTTGAAATCCAATATTTTCAAAGGGATTCCTAATAGACAGAGTGAATAAGTACCACAAGCTCTTGTGGGACGGGTAGATCTGGCCTGTGCTCTATATGAATCACATTTTACCATTTTCAATTTCCTAAAACAGTTCACTCAATGTATAGCACAAAAATGGGATTAAAATTAAGTTTTAAATAAAATTTGATTATTAAATACAAAGCAATAATAAATCAAATGTTTATCTCTATTAAAATAATTTGATTTTAACCAAAGATATCAATCGTTTTGAGAGAAAAAAAGTTTATTAAAGCAATAAAATTGAGTAAATTATTAGTTATTTATATTTAGTGTTCATTTAAGCGATTGAATAATGAAATTGTTTGCTAAATAACAAATTTGAAGCCTTTGTAAGCCTTTTGTATGAATTTATTGCCGATGTTTTCAAATTATTATCTATTTATGAGGTTTTGCTTACAATTTAGTAAACCGTATGATATTATACAAACTTTTTTTTGGCTGAAAATGAAGTTTTGATTTTTCAGTTAACTCTCGGATCAGTCCTGTAATTGTGTGCAATGCGCCATAAAATACTAAAGTATACACACCATCGGAGATGACCTGTCTGTCCATAACAACTGACATTATATTGATTTTCAAATTGTATGTTCAGTTTAGTTAAAAGTGCTTTTTTGATA
This sequence comes from Pantelozetes paolii, assembly GCA_034687845.1. Taxonomy (NCBI): domain Eukaryota; kingdom Metazoa; phylum Arthropoda; class Arachnida; order Sarcoptiformes; family Oribellidae; genus Pantelozetes; species Pantelozetes paolii. Next base: position 45,185 of record JAQGAT010000194.1, read on the forward strand.
CATAAGACTTGAGTTTCATATTTGGCCTCAAATTTTCTCTTTTCCTCTCAATCCTAATGTCTGACGGACTCTGAGCGCTGAAGACATGTTTCACTTGAGAGTTCATAACTAGACGTGAGTTTCGCAAAAACAGCCAAAATTACAGATCAAACAACAAATTTTTGCAAATCAAACATTACATTGTATTTTGTGAACCATTACTTTGTTTTCTTCATTCAGTACTTATTTTCATCCTTTCCTCGATTACAGTGTATTATTTCATATACTTTTATATACAGTAATTCAGGGCTCGGTTTGAAGTTATATAATCAGTGCTTCAATAGCCAGCAAAGGGAGAAATCCCGGGCCAAATGGGAGGGTATAAGGAACTAGTGTTTGGAGTCTTCGGCACATTTAGTGTGGCATCGCATCAGTTGTCAAAATTATAGCCATTTATATATGAGTGCAATATTTAATACATAAGCCATTGCATGCATTTCACATTTAAGGTGTCAAACACTCATTAAACTATTATATTGCGGATCATTTGCAACCATTTGCAGTCATTATCGGCTTATGGATTGTGTCGGTGCTAACCATAGGATGATTAGCCCATTCTGTGTGCAATAGTACACAACTTTATGCTATTATATCCAAAAGAATGCAATTTTTGTGTTAATATTCATTCAATCGTTATTTTATTATATCTTAAATGCAATTCAATTGTGTTTTTATTACTTTTTCTTGTTTTCTCATTGATTTTGTGAATTAGGACTTCAGGGAACTCTCGTTAACACTATTGAAGAATACATTAGCGGTTGATATAAATATAAAATGTTATAAATTTGGTCTAATTTTAAATTAAATCAAAACTTTGTTCAATTGAAACCATTTTTATTAAATTTCAAAACATTGAGAAATAAATTGAAAACAAATACAAATATTTTGAATAAAAACTAAAAAAATGATTGAATTCTTATAAATCAATAAATAATCACAAATGAAATGAATGACAGAATTGAGAGAAACACTGAGACTAGTGATGACTCTTGAGCTGAAGACCCGGTGATTGATGTTTGAGTTGAAGACCCGGTGATTGTTATTTTAGTTGAAGACTCGGTGATTAATGTTTGATTGTAGTTATACTGAGCACAGGTATACTTTTTGCAAGTGTCGTCCGTCACTTCAGTTGTGTAGATCTTCGCACAGGTATTGGGATCTGAAATATTGGTTTCATTTCTGCATTTATTCAGATATTTGTCTAACATTTGTTGAAACCCTTCCAATCCATTGGCAGTGAGTTTGCAGTTTATCTCCACCTTTGAATCAATTTATAAAAATGGGTTTAAATTTAAAATAAAATTTCAAATTTGTATTCATTTTAAACCGCATTCATGAGAGAACAGGTCCACTGAGACAGAGAACAACAGCCCTTCTCATTGGCAACTGTGATGGCAAGCAATGGATTTGAACCCCATTTCTCAGTCATACAAGTCGTCAGTTTGTCTTGAATTGTGGTCACATTTTTAGATTCAGTGCAATTCAAATATTCATTACTATCTTTAGCTGAAGACACAAACATCACTTCAGTCATTAAAACTAATAAAAGAATTGATATTTGCATTGAATTCATAGTATTTTTAATGCAATTGGTATTCAGTTATATCTGAAGTAATGAACAGCTCTTCTGAAGAATATTTGTAACACTTTTTAAGACAATATTTGAATCGATTTTTAGCTGAAAATTGTTGAAACAATTGCTTTGATTGCAAACCAATCGCGCGATTCATAACTAATTCATAACTACTTATTGTTTATTGGATTTTGTTTTACAGTATTTTGTGTCAAATTTCATGAATTAATTAAAACCTCTTTTCTTTGACTTTTATTTTTCAATATTTATAATAAAATATAAATTTCTAATAAATAACAACAAATTCATTGAGTGATTGAAAAAACACTTAATTATTATTCAATAAAATTATTTTCATTTCCTTTCAATCGCTTA